>JAWQFJ010024230.1:17500-21859 GCA_034096865.1 Theodoxus fluviatilis | reverse complement strand
CTCCGTCATATGTCACATTAATCATGGTCACATAGTCACAGCTCTCACCACTCATCCTCACAGTCACAGTTCACATCATCCACTCTTCAGTCACAGTTCGCGTCACTCCTGGTCCCACAGTCACGCCAAGTCTCACAACAATCTTCACGCATACTACCCATTCACCGGGACTCGTTGAAGAGACGGATGGCATTCTGAACATTCAGCGTAGCTGAGACTAGTGGACGGATGGCTGTCGGGAGGAACGAATCCCTCATGCGGTTTGTTCTGGCAGGCCAGCACAGGCGACGTGAGGACTCACGAGTGGGTTCGCATGACGCGAATGCCTGGTGCAGAGGGTGGCGGTCGTCAGATCGAATCTTGCCCATCTTTCTCAGGGCCACACTGGGGTAGCGATCACTGAGAGGCTGGAGGTCGGAGCCAGTGATGGCGCCGGCTTCCTCCACGACCTTCTCCAGCCTCTCCATGTCGCCCTTCCTCACACTGCTGTGGTAACACAGCTGGTTGAAGGAGACGACGCTCTCAATCGTCGCCTGGTAGAAGAGGTGGAGAATCTCAGGGCTGACGCGGAACTGCCGCAGCTTTCTCAAGAAGAAAAGCCTCTGGTTCGTCCGCTTGCACACGGCGTCCACGTTCGGCGACCAATCGAGCTGGTTATCGATGATGGTGCCCAGATACTTGTAGGTATCAACCATCTCGACTGGTTCGCCCTTGATGACGATGGGATCGACCGTGGTCTTGTTGTCTCGTCGAAAGTCCATGATGAGCTCCTTGGTCTTGGTCACATTCAGCTCCAGGAAATAATATATCTCCATTATAAAATGTTGTTCCAATACGTTCTTTCTCTGTTAAGGTTCTTGCAGGGGTAAAATCAACTTCCCTTCCTCAAACATGTGACCGGAATCTTGCTGTAAAGAATAAACAAAAAAACACGCATCCTAAACCACTCGGATCTGCTTTGGTGTTTAGGCGGTGCCAGATATTTTTGGATTCTTTTATTTTCTTTCCTTTTCCGAGGTCAGAATTACAGAATTGTGTCGGATATCTTGCTATTGAATGATATTTCGCCGTGAAATAATTCAAGATAGATAAATAGGTATGGATATTTGCATGCATATCGCCATTTTTCACTCATCAATGGGGGTCCAGCCCATGTTGTAAACCAGGACATTTCGAGATTTTGTGTAAGTGTATAACATTTCCCAGTGTTTCACGGATAACCCAGTCAAGGGCAGATCATATCGTACCAAATCTAAAAGGGGGACATTAGTCGACTCTCTAAGGAACGTCGATTTTGTTGTCAACAGATGGATGGATGGACGGAGTTTTACGGCCAATCAGCCTGTATGGGCTTTTCAAAGTCATTGATCACGAAAAGAGAGTAAGATTAAGTTCAATCCAGTCACGATTTCCCTAAGTATTCGCCTTTTACGAATCGTGTAGGGAGCCGCGGTGGGTCAGTTCTTCCCCCCATGCCACAGGGAGACGCGGTGGGTCAGTTCTTCCCACCATGCCACAGGGAGACGCGGTGGGTCAGTTCTTCCCACCATGCCACAGGGAGACGCGGTGGGTCAATTCTTCCCACCATGGCACAGGGAGACGCGGTGGGTCAGTTCTTCCCACCATGCCACAGGGAGACGCGGTGGGTCAGTTCTTCCCCCATGCCACAGGGAGACGCGGTGGGTCAGTTCTTCCCACCATGCCACAGGGAGACGCGGTGGGTCAGTTCTTCCCACCATGCCACAGGGAGACGCGGTGAGTCAGTTCTTCCCACCATGCCACAGGAAGACGCGGTGGGTCAGTTCTTCCCACCATGCCACAAAGAGACGCGGTGGGTCAGTTCTTCCCACCATGACACAGGGAGACGCGGTGGGTCAGTTCTTCCCACCATGCCACAGGGAGACGCGGTGGGTCAGTTCTTCCCACCATGCCACAGGGAGACGCGGTGGGTCAGTTCTTCCCACCATGCCACAGGGAGACGCGGTGGGTCAGTTCTTCCCACCATGCCACAGGAAGACGCGGTGGGTCAGTTCTTCCCACCATGCCACAAAGAGACGCGGTGGGTCAGTTCTTCCCCCCATGCCACAGGGAGACGCGGTGGGTCAGTTCTTCCCACCATGCCACAGGGAGACGCGGTGGGTCAGTTCTTCCCACCATGCCACAGGGAGACGCGGTGGGTCAGTTCTTCCCACCATGCCACAGGGAGACGCGGTGGGTCAGTTCTTCCCACCATGCCACAGGGAGACGCGGTGGGTCAGTTCTTCCCACCATGCCACAGGGAGACACGGTGGGTCAGTTCTTCCCCCCATGCCACAGAGGAGCAAGCCTCCGCCAAAGAAGACATCATAACTCGGGCAGGGTGTTCTGCTTGCGTGGCCAGACGCTCCATGGTTTTAGCGTTGCTAGTGGTTCATGCAGGAACGCCTACAATGCGGCCTGTATAATTTAAGGCGTTGTTCCGCTCAACTGGGGAACTTACTTTCTAACGCCTAAAAGCGGTTGAATAGACGGCTGGTCTTCCATGACCTGTATAATTAAGGCAGCATGTTCTGCTAGCCAAGCCTGACACTACGATGTGTAGTTAATTTTAGCGCCGCGCCTGCTGTGTGTGTGTGTGTGTGTGTGTGTGTGTGTGTGAGTGTGTGTGTGTGTGTGTGTGTGTGTGTGTGTGTGTGTGTGTGTGTGTGTGTGTGAGTGTTTGTGAGTGTGTGTGTGTGTGTGTGTGTGTGTGTGTGTGTGTGTGTGTGTGTGTGTGTGTGTGTGTGTGCGTGCGTGTGTGTGAGTGTGTGTGTGTGTGTGTGTGTGTGTGTGTGTGTGTGTGTGTGTGTGTGTGTGTGTGTGTGTGTGTGTGTGTGTGTGTGTGTGTGTGTGTGTGTGTGCGTGTGTGTGTGTGTGTGTGTGTGTGTGTGTGTGTGTGTGTGCGTGTGTGTGTGCAGATATGACCATTGTCATTGTATATATATCTATGTATTGGAATTTGTCTGTTTGTTTATTTTTGTAAGTCTACATGACTTTCTCTCCGTGTAGATGTCTCTGTGGCTGCCTTTCTGCCTTTTCTGCCTGCTTGCTTGTATGTTTGCCAATCTGTCTGCCTTTCTGCCCGCCTGTCTCCCTGCTGCCTCCCGATAATGTCTGCATTTCTATCCTTGTCAGAGTTCATGCATCTGAATTTCAGAGACGTTCTCTCTCTCTCTCTCTCTCTCTCTCTCTCTCTCTCTCTCTCTCTCTCTCTCTCTCTCTCTCTCTCTCTCTCTCTCCTTCCGCTTTTAGTCTGCTCAATATGAGGACAATCAGTTGCTGCATACGTCACACTGTCGTTGGACACAGTGTTGTTCCTGTCGTCTGTCTCTCACAGCAATTGTTATGCGGCAGGCTGTAGGCCTACCTGCCATTGAAGCCTCGTATTGCTAAATAACCCTCTGTCTATATGAGTCATCTCATTTGCGTACTAGACAAAACTGCAGGAGCATTTATTGCATTTTAACCTTCGAATTTGCTTTCACCAAGGGTGTTCCATTCCTGGCTTTAAATACGTTAGTAAATCACAGACGAATGTGTTTTATATATTAATCTCCACTGAGGTGACGTGTCCTGTACGGAAACTAGAAAAAAGGAAAATGTGTATGATTACACAAAACAACAAAGTGCGACAACACAAAACAACGTGACGCTACACAACACAACACGACAAGACACGACACAATACAACGCAACACAACACAACACAACGCAGCCCAACACAACACAACGCAACGCAATGCAACGCAACACAACACAACGCAACACAATGGAACACAACACACCGCAACGCAACGCAACGCAATGCAATGCAATGCAAAGCAACACAACACAACACAACACAACACAACACAACACAACACAACACAACGCAACACAACACAACACAACGGAACGCAACGCAACACAGCACAACACAGCACAACACAACACAACACAACGCAACACAACACAACGCAACGCAACGCAACGCAACACAACACAACACAACACAACACAACACAACGCAACACAACACAACACAACGCAACACAACGCAACACAACACAACACAACACAACACAACGCAACACAACACAACACAACGCAACGCAACGCAACGCAACGCAACACAACACAACACAACACAACACAACACAACACAACGCAACACAACACAACACAACGCAACACAACACAACACAACACAACCCAACGCAACGCAACGCAACACAACACAACACAGCACAACACAACACAACACAACACAGCGCAACACAACACAACACAACGCAACACAACACAACGCAACGCAACGCAACACAACACAACGCAACACAATATAACACAACACAACACACC
>JAWQFJ010024230.1:2500-12500 GCA_034096865.1 Theodoxus fluviatilis | reverse complement strand
GTTGAAAATAAAAAAAGTTCATGGATGTTTTTATGCGATTTAGGCTAGGAATAATCGAGTTAAATGTAAACAGAAGATATGAAAGGGACACATGTTTGTATTGTCCATTTTGTGATGGCAACTTGGAGAATGAACGACACTTTCTTATAGATTGTCCATTTAATGGAGACATCAGGTATAGAAGTATCTCAAGACATATCTACAAACGGCGAAACATAGGAACCTTGGCTACCTAATTGATGGCAGGAATGTAATGATGACTCGGAATGTGGCAATGTACGTATATTATGCATTTAATATACGATGTGAGAAAATCGGTATGTAAAGAAGTTGACATTATATTACGTCTGTACACTTGTGACGGGCCGTTGGCCTATGCAAATAAAGTCTAATGCCTCTCTCTCTCTGTCTCTATCTCTCTCTCTCTGTCTCTCTCTCTCTCTACTTGTATGTCCTTGCGCGCGCGCGTGTGTATGCATGTGCACGTGCCCGTGCGTCCGACCGTCCGCCAACTTATCTGTTTCGACCTGCCCCTTTATGGAAAGTTTTTGTTCTGCGTTTATATGCTGAGTAAGTCGACTTTACAGAAAACAATAAGGAGCTTTGTCGGGCCGCCGGAAAAAAAAAAGTCATGATAAGTACCGTCTGACGAGCAGATTATTTCTTTTGTAATGAATATTTATTTTCCAGATCAGAAAAGAGGCCGGTTTAGACCCAGTCATGGATGACAAGCAGCTATATAAAACCACACCTTTTCCTTAACTATTTCCACATCAGTCGCGTTTCAGTGGATCCTCTTGAAAGGAAATCGAAAATCGTTCACACACACACAAGCATACTTGCCTCAAACAGTTGCCGTACAGAAAAGCTACGTCTTTAACGATCGTTCGAGGTACCGCTTGCGGTGAGCAGTGGTACATTCTTTGATGCAAGAAATCGTTGGCGTGAAGTCTGCCGAAAAAGAACAGTTTGCAGAGCATTTGATAGCGGCAGACCTGAGTAGAGTCATCCATCAAACGGCGTACCGTGGGCCAGGATCCAGGGTAGAGCTTTCGGGTGGTTCTTGTTGACCCCGAATTGGCTTTCCACACGAGGAAAAGTGGCCACAGTTGCCTTGTTACCGTTGAAGTCCTCTGCATGACAAAGACTCTCTCTGCAGCCCGCGTGCTCCTTTATGGTTCAGGATTTACGAGCTCTTTATTGCGTATTGAACGTCTGCTTCACCATTCCCATGCAATATATTTTCCTTTGCGGTAAGATCATGAGGACTGGATTGTCAGAATAAAGAGACGTAGCGTAGGACGGAATGGATTCTTTGAGAAAAGGGGTTCGGTATTCATGGTTGCATGAGGTTTTGCCTCCTTTCTCTCTCTCTCTCTCTCTCTCTCTCTCTCTCTCTCTCTCTCTCTCTCTCTCTCATTATCTTTCTCATTCTCTCGCTCATCTCTCTCGTTATCTCTATCTCTCTCATTCTCTCTGTTACGCAGCTCGACTAGCTCGTTTTCTTTAAGTAATAAGTCTAGGGGGAAACACACACACACACAGCCAAACTGGCAACACTATCTCACCGTCATTCTATCAAAACGATGGAACAAGACAGAATGAACAGTGAGGACACAGGTCAAAATTAAATCACTTTAATTTGTTTGGATAACAATTAAAGAAAATGGATAATTAAAGGTTAGTAATGATACTGGAGAAATGATAATTCGATTGAATCTTCACTAAGGATAGAATACTAGGGCTTACCAACCATTTAAAAAGTACAACTGAATTCGTAGACTGTCTGACGAAACATGTTGTTTCTGATAAACGGAGTGGCCAACTCAGTTTTACAGTAAGTCCGCTTTCACGAAGGTATCCTACCTTCGGGACGACAGTTGCAGTGGCAATAGTGAATGTAGATGAGGGAGAGAGGGGAGGGGGGTAGTAGCACAGAAAAAACACAGGAGGTCGACGAGAGCTCAAACGACGAAACTTGTTCCTGGATGTCTCGTTGTCTTGCGGCCACGTGGATTCGTGCTCCTTCGCTCTGCAGGCATGTGGCTACGCTGTGGAGTGGAGATGGAAGAAAACTTGTTCCTCAAACTGGGACGAAAGGCGAGAGGTGCAGATGCGTGAAGGCAGGAAGGACACTTGCTCTTCAAATGGGGCGAATGAAGAGACGCTCGTACCTGTAGTGGTGAAGAAAACGCTGGTACTTCTAATGGGTTGATAATGGAGACGTGCAGACTCGTAGAGGCGGGGGGAATACTCGCTCTTCAAACGGGGCGAATGACGAGACGCTGGAGATGCTGCAAATACATGATGGAGGGAGAAACATTCGCTCTTCAAACGAGGCGAATGACGAGAGATAATTCGTATCTCAGATGGCGGCAAGTTAACTCAGACGTCCAGCACTTTGTGGTGACGAGCCATGAGACGCCCGGCATTCCAGGGCAGAGAGTGAAGAGTGGGCGCCGTTATCTCACATGGAGGCTTACTCCTGAAAAGGTCGTATCGCGCGCCCCAGTTTGAAAGAGAGAGAGCGGGCTCCGTATCGCATGTGGGGCTCACTTGTGGGTGATTGTTGAATCGCGCCGTGCAGCGGGCGGGGCAGAGCCTTTATACAACAAGCAATAATTCCAGTGGTCCATCATCCAATAAAACACTCGGGCTTCGCCCAGTTCACCCTACTGTCCAATCACATGGTCCCTGTATCAAAGCGAAATCATTCACGTGATGTCCTCAGTCAAGTGATCGGAAAGGCGGCCAATCACACGTCTCCTATTCCGCTCTTCATTAAGCCCTGCCTTAATAGCTCGACTGTCAGACGGGCGAACGGGCGTTTGGGGTTCTCGCCGAAACTGCGTTCGTTCTTAATAGAGCGCGCCGTCTGACTCCAAACGCCGGTTCGCCCGTCTGACAGTCGGGCTATTAAGTTATAAGGCCTAACTTGCTTGTCGTTGGAATGGTGTCGGCAAACTTGACGGAGGTGACGACTCAGATTGTTGTCATGGAGGTCACGGAAGAGAAACTGTGGCGTACTTAGTGAGGGTCTGTGCTCTCAGATTGCTGTCTAGTATCATATAAACCGATGTGTGTGAGCTATTATTTTCTATACAACATCTGATGCAAAGAGGATCATAGATGCATGTATATTCTTATTCTTATCTTTGATTCTGGTCGAAATCCTTCTGGTCGAAACTATACTCTATAGCAGTCGTTGCCAATGCGAGTACTCATTCTTATTGTAAAAGTATGGTTTATATAGCGATTTATCGGCCAAACCAAGTTGTCAAACCGCTCCCCCCTTCTCATGCAGTTCCCCAGTCTTCATTGTCGTCGCCAACTGGGCGTTGTTGTTATTTTAATAGAGGCGAACGCACAGCGTCAGCGAGAGAGTTGAGAGTTCACGCGTACAACAGATTTCCTCTGTCTGTGGAGCGTAGTCGAGTCTAACCGTGGCTGTATTTCGATGACCTTCTTTTGCTGTGTGTTACATCGAATTTTGCATTGAAATTGAAGTATGCGTTGTAAATTTGCTGTTTTCTTGACTAAATTACTCAGTCTTGTTGATACGAGCCCAGCCAAGCTTCTTGCACTTCTATTTATAGCTGATGCGCGGACCTCACCGACACCAGGAAAGATTATAAATACATTGTGATTGATGTCCTTGAACCTGCCTTCGGCTGGTCCACACAGAGGGCGAGTCGACCTCCATTCCATTTGTAAAATGTGAGCGCTTTCACGACCTATGGATGCATTCAACATACAGCTTTGATAAATTAGGCCTAAAATGCTGTTTATGGCTTATATTTTCTTTGGATGGGTTTTGAATATCAACAAATACATTTTTTTCTGTGCGAACCGTAGACTATATCCGCCATTTTAATTGTGCAAACAATCGCCAGAACGCCAACAAAATCTCCTCCTCGAAGAAGAGTCGGTTTCTCAGCCAATGAGAAGCCAGCTCCCATAACATGCGCTGCAAGCAAATTTTTGCCCGACACGTTCTCGCCGACAGAGAGCGAGCTAGCTGTTGGGGCGTTCAGCGCGCATGGAGCACGGGCAGTTAAGGGCGAACCCAGTTCTCGCCGAACGAGTGGGATGGGCGACAGCTTCACGGGCCTGTCGCCGTGCAACCGTTCGGGCTATTAAGGCAGGGCTTTAGCTTGGACATAAGTCTTGTGATGATTGGACAATCTCTCTAGGCTATGTGAGACCATTACGCCACAGCAACACGACTATAACGTTACTATTTTTAGAACAGTTGGCAGCTACGCTAACTCACATAACACGGGTTAGTAAATACAATACATTCACGTGAAAAGGGAGAGGGGTTAGGTGATCTCGCCACTCTCTCTCTCTCTCTCTCTCTCTCTCTCTCTCTCTCTCTCTCTCTCTCTCTCTCTCTCTCTTCTGAGATACTTTTCCTAATTAGAAAGCTAATCTACCCTCAACTTCATTCTGGAAGACTTCGACTGTTGTATCAGCTCGTTATCTTATCATCAAGCTTTTTTTTAGAGCAACCATGCTGCTGTTTTGTAGAAACCCCATCACACACCCCTCCCGCCCCCGTCTATTTCTGGCAAAAAGCAAACAAACAGTCGAAAACACACAAGAACAGAACAAAGAACAAAACAACAACAAACCCACCTGTGATTATCATTTATTAATGTATCGTGTGCCAAACATTTTTTCCGCATTATTATCGCTAAATTGACTACTTCCGACATTCCATGAATGCAAATGTGCGTTAATTGTTAGTTTTTGTTGGGTCATCGGTTGAAAGAAAGTTGAAATTTTAAGTGACAAAAGTTTTGACAATTATTATTTTGCCGTGTATCCCAGATCAGTCTCTCCTCGTGTGTGCCTAAGTCTACCAATTCAAATTGAGACTTTCCCTGGCCAAGATTTTGATGGGTACAGCTTCTTACTGTAGAGGAGTGTGCGTGGAGTGTAGTGGTGTGAATGTGTGTGTGTGTGTGTGTGTGTGTGTGTGTGTGTGTGTGTGTGTGTGTGTGTGTGTGTGTGTGTGTGTGTGTGTGTGTCTGTGTGTCTGTGTGTATGTGCGCGCGCGCCAAGGCAACCCCCCCCCCCCCCCCACTCCCACTCCCTCACACACACACACACACACACACACACACACACACACACACACACACACACACACACATATCACACACACACACACACACACACACACACTCACACACACACACACACACACACACACACACACACACACACACACACACACACACACACACACACACACATCCAAAACCCAGTTCAATTACAGAATTACAAAGTACAAATGAATCTGATATGGCTTTTAACTGCTCGATCATGCATCAGTTTACTTTCTGTTCTTTATCGCTCTGTCGATCTGCTCACGCTCTTTACTGAATTAATACGACAGTCTTCTGAGACTTCGGATTGTAGTATTCTGCATACCATTCGGCCTTCAGCGGAAGTTTATTTTTCATTTACCAACCTTTACTTCTCAGGCTGTGTTGCTCCCCTATCTGAGTTGCCCGTTTTTGTCTGGTTTTTGTCACAGAACGCCCGTAGCATGAAGAAGGCGGAGTTAACTCCCTTTGACGTCAAAGCGATCGAGCTGGATCAACTGAAGAGCGAGATCAAGACGCACATGAACCGCCTCAACAGCCTGAGGATCCACTATATGGACTGGTTCGACAGAAAGCGCCAGAGCTTCCTGGAGGGACTCAAGCTCATCCAGATAACCATTCCTCAACTGCTTCCGAAAGAAATCGCCACGCTCACTAAATTCAGACAGGTGAGCCGATCGAGTTCAGATGAACTATGGATCTGCTTTGCACACGAACTTAGAATAGCGTATCATGGTTTTGGCGAAAATGTGTACCTAGACAGCTGAAACAGAATCCCTACATTTTACAGTCCGAACAACGTAACTAACGTAAGGAAAGATCAATGTATGTATGTATGTGGATGATTTCTATAGCGCCGATTCCAGTAGCTGCTCAAAGGTGCAGTACAGTTACAAAGAGAAAAGAAAAGTTGTCAGTCTCATTTTAAAACACACAGAGAGAATCTGATGTGGAGTAGAAGGCTATTCCTCAATCTGGTGCTCTGCACTGGAACGCCATGTCCCCCATGGTCCTGCATTTTCTCGGTGAGCAGACCAGCACGCAGTTCAGACGATCTCAGGCAGCGCTGAAGATGGTGTTCTCTCAAAAGGTCACACAGATAGGTTGTCTGCGCGGTACATTTTTTATCAGCCTGACGGCAGGGTAATGATCATAATTAACCAGAAAATGGTATTTATAAAACACACACGCACACACGCACACGCACACACACACACGCACACACACGCACACGCACACACGCACACACACACACGCACACACACACACACACGCACACACGCACACACGCACACACACACACACACACACACACACACACACACACACTTGTCCGCAAGGACCAGTGATAAACTCCTATTAAGTTTGTGCCTATAATATAGGGGCCTACTGCAGACACCAAACTTTACAGTTCACGATACTGTGAAAATAACGGCAACGTAAACTGAAACGGGTCGGGGTAAATATTGCAACATACCGATTATTTTTTTAAAGTTTTCTGGAGATTAACAGGCATTTGTATATGCTATGCAGCTTGCACGTGGGAAAAACTACGTTGCTAAACATGCTGCGATTATTACATACGTATTTATTTAAGACATGAACAGTTAAATTCTGAAACAAACATGACATTAATCATCTCTATTACATTTCTTTAAGATACATTTAAGTCTGCAAAGAGGATTGAACTTTAAATGATAACCAACGATGTCTGTCTGCCTGTCTGTCTGGTTGGTTGTAGGTTGGTTTTTTGCTTGCATTTTGCTTGGTTAATTGACTTACTGAAAAGGCATGACACAGTTTTGTCTTTTAATTTTCTTCAGGTGCTCCTGGTGGCGAAGCAGTACCCGAGGAATGGGGCACCAGTAGGTCGAGTGTCTGAGAAGCTGGAAGAGTTTTTGCCCTTCTGGGAGAAGTTCAAGGTCCTCAAGGACGAGGTGGACAAGGACTACGAGAGGGTTTGTGCTTACGTCAACTCTGTAACCCGGATGCGTGACCCCAGAACCATGGAGGAGGTGGAAGAGCTTTACGCCAGGCTCAACTTCGTCGTGTCCGAAAACTTCGACTTTACGGGTCTTCACGAATCCAGGCATAATCTCTTCACGTACAGACTGGCCCAGCAGGACCACAAGTACCACGGACTTCTGGCTTACCTCCCCTACCTCCTCAAGCTCTCCGTAGACTTGTGCTATACGAGCCAAAAAATCTACCTCGAGAAGGAATAGCAACCACAATTTCTATAGGAATGTTTTGTTTCAGGTTTTCCAGGACAAATGGTTATTTTGACATTTATCCTTGTCGTGCTGAATAAGAGAGTCAACCACAACATTATCTGACTTAAGATCATGTCCTTCTGTGACGTCTAACCAAAGATTATAGGTTATAATCTTTGGTCTAACTCCGACATTCTGGACGTGACGTAACAGGAATCAAACCCTCAACAACTGATGCTGTGTGTAGACATTAAACAACATGCGCAGTTTATTACAGATTCTTCAGAAGATAATCACAAATGCCGAAACCCTGTTTTGCCATAGGCAACACTGTGTGCTGTCATTATAATTGATCGACAATGGCCGAGGGGATGCCAAATCCGTCACATCATAGCCATGGAGTGCAAATGCATGCTATATTCTAGATGTATAATTCGAGGATAGCGTCTGAGGCAGTAGATATTGACAAAAAGAATTCACACATAATCAGTAAATCCCCAATAGGAGGCATCTCCGATGTTCCTTCTCACCTCAAGTGCATTAGTTAATGACTTTTTTTCTCGTTCAGACGACATAGGCGGTATAATCATTGGAGTATTTTAAAAAACCGGTTTGAGGAGTCAGATGTCAAGTATCGAGTTTTAACACCAACAGAGAGAAAAATATAATAGGCCTAAGACAAGTAAACATGTTCTTGCATTCGCATGCACCAAGAACACATAACAGTCGAGACAAAACTCCATGAGGGAAAAAAACAATCATGCATACCTGGACTATTTTTTTAATCCACGATGGAAAATATTGCCTGCACCCGAAATTTAAGATCTTTGCTTTTCTTACCGAAAGCCAGCTGGTCTTCTTCTCCGTGATGAACAACAGATTGTACTCAGGGGTTTGTATCGATCTTTATCCTCACAACACGCCACTATTCTCGGTTCTTTTAGTCGACCGTTCGTGCATTGAACAATGTATTCAAGTTTAATTCTGTCGATTATTGCTAATGGGTGTTATGCAGCGATTCATCTGCAGCTGACAATGCAGATGGAATATACGCTTTTTACTCAGCACCGACTGCATGAATCCAAAGGGTAAGAGAACCCGAAACAACTAAGGAAGACCGGTTGAAGGAATTCTGATAAATGAGTTGCGAAATTATGCTCCTCATCAGACAAAGCTCCTACTGAAAAGGTTTCCATTGAGCCATGCATGGTACACTGTCCAGACCTAAACAAATAAAAAAAACAAGTGGGCATGACTTCCTTAGGCGGGCCACACTCGAGGAAAAGAGTGCGGGAAAGACGGTGTACAAAGGCGCTGTTTGCCGAAAATGTCCAAAACATTACATTTGCAGCAGTCGGCAAGGCGATGCGGCCGTTTCGGGCATAAACGCCATCAATTTGATGTTGTGGCCCTGTATCGAGCATAAACGCCATCAATCTGATGTTGTGGCCCTGTATCAAGCATAAACGGCATACATCTGATGTTGTGGCCCACCAGCTAGTGTAGCACGCCAGCTTCGCTGTCTTTCCCGCACACTTTTCTTTGGACGAGTCCATTAACGTGGCCCGTCTGACGAAGTCTATACCCGAAGAGCTTCTATGATCCTGAGGGTCAAGTGGCATGTAAGTTAGCAGCTGACCCGTCTGTCACGTGGGAGCCCGGGGAAGGTCATAGGGCATGACTGCACGCTGCGAGGCATGCACCGGACGCTGTTCTGCAACGCCCAGGGGTGAAAGTTCTCGAATGAAATTTGTATCCAGGAAATCTAGATCATTATCATTGTTACTATTATTGACACAGAATAATGGGCTCAAGTGCTCTGTTTATTTAGCAAACCTCTGTTTGCTGCTCATACTATAGCATTAGCTGAATGTTGCCTTATGAACACCGATTGGTGAAGTGTTCTACACACATTTGTGTGTGCTTGCCATGATACACTAGTGGCGTGCTTTGGTAACCATTAGCCCTTGAGGTGTGTGTGCGTGTGTGAGTGTGTGTGCATGCATGCATGCGAACGTGTATTTTCATGTGCTTTTTGCTAGAGTCCTCGAGATTTTTGCATGAACCTCTGCATAGGAGCTAGCGCTCTTTAAGTCTAACTGAACTACTTCATCATTGTTGTAACAGTGTCTAAACGACGCGTTTCTATTTACAATTATCTTGTATCAGCAAGGCTCCGATTTTAGACTTAAATAGGAAGGTTGCCACAACGAAGCACTAATGCTTTGCAGAAATATTAGGGCTTTTTGCGGACTTGTGAAATAATTTAATTTTACATTATGAAGACCTTGGTGAATTTGTGACTATAATCATCACATAATGTGTCATTGGGGGACTTTTTAACCCTATCTGTGTCAGGCCATTGTTCCCCAAATGTCACAGCTTTTTTGCCGTAAATGGGTAGGTCTCAATATGATGCAATGATACCACAACAAATAAAGGAAGACCCAACAAACTATATATATTCTGAAAGCTCTGATAATGAGCAATTTATTTATGCAATTGGTTTTGACAAACATGCATTGTGACCCCCCCAAAAAAAATTGATAATGCAACATGCTGATTTATGTTTTTTTAATTTTTCAAGTATATCCTCACCCATGCTAACTAATAAGTGATATGATGATCAAATTTTTACTTCAAAAGGTCATAAAAATATATATCTAACTGACA
>JAWQFJ010024229.1:7500-16064 GCA_034096865.1 Theodoxus fluviatilis | reverse complement strand
CTGTCTTTCTTTCTGTCTTTCTTTCTGTCTTTCTTTCTGTCTTTCTTTCTGTCCTTCTTTCTGTCTGACTTTCTGTCTTTCAGTCTCCCTGTTTCTGTCTTTTCTTTCTTTTCTGTCTTTTCTTTTATTTCTGTCTTTTCTGTCTTTTTCTTTCCTTTTCTTTCTTTCTTTCTTTCTTCCTTCCTTCCTTCCCTCCCTCCCTCCTTTCTTCCTTCCTTCCTTCCTTCCCTCCCTCCCTCCTTTCTTCCTTCCTTCCTTCTGTCCCTCCCTCCCTCCATCCGTTCCTCCGTATCTCCCTCCGTCCCTCCGTCCGTCCGTCCGTCCGTCCGTCCGTCCCTCCCTCCCTCCCTCCCTCCCTCACTCCCTCCCTCCCTCCTCCCTCCCTCCACTCCCTTTCCTTTCTCCTCCCTTCCTTTCTTCCTCCATCCCATCCTCCCTTCCTTTCTTCCTTCCATCCTTCCTTCCTCCCTTTCTTCCTTCCTTCCTTCCTCCTCCCTCCTTCCTTCCTTTTTTTATTTTTTCATTCTTTCTATTTTGCTAGTCTTTTTCAGCAAGCCTCAAATTGCTCGTTTGCCGCTTCCTCCTTGTCCACCATGTGTTCCTTGTTAATCTCTCGCCATGCATGCTGTGCCTGCTCTCGTGTATCGTGCGCCCGAGTGTGGGGCGATTTACCTGGTGCATTTCCTCAGTTTCCCCCTGCTAATTAGGGGTCGAACGCGTGCACACAACATCACGCAGGCGTCCTCGTTCTACCCCGCCTCTGTGACTAGATTAAAGCAGAAACTTCGACAGCAGTTCATCGTGTAGTAACAGCAACCCTGAACGTTTGTGCGCGCTGTCCGCTTCCCCTTTGATGCTGCGAATCCTTCCGAAGTTTTTCAACTTCGTCACGTTGTGAATCAGTCAGTAGCTCTGGCTCCAGGCCAGTGGTCAGCACACTCGCCTTGCGACTGGCAGGTGCGGGGTTCAATGCTGCGCAAATCCTAGAGTTGCATCCTTGGGCAAGGTGCGTAGCCTGGCATTGCCTCTCCTACCCAGGAGTAAAACCGGGTACTGGGCGTTGCGCAGTGGCTACAGAGGGCGAAAATCCCCCCAAAATTTACATTTATTTGAGGAGAATAAAACATTATATAATTTTTCTTCAAATGTACCACCTGGATATTCATGGATGATTTCTTCAGCTTCTTGCCCACTATACACGAATGAAGACTCTAGGTTTTGTTTATACAAGCAAACGTTGTTGGAGCGTATTCTCAATGTGAGGTATCGACCTACAGAGCGGGGCGTGTCGATGTGAGTTGCCGACCTACAGAGCGGGGCGTGTCGATGTGAGTTGTCGTCCTACAGAGCGGGGCGTGTCGATGTGAGTTGCCGTCCTACAGAGCGGGGCGTGTCGATGTGAGTTGTCGTCCTACAGAGCGGGGCGTGTCGATGTGAGTTTTCGTCCTACAGAGCGGGGCGTGTCGATGTGAGTTGCCGTCCTACAGAGCGGGGCGTGTCGATGTGAGTTGCCGTCCTACAGAGCGGGGCGTGTCGATGTGAGTTGTCGTCCTACAGAGCGGGGCGTGTCGATGTGAGTTGCCGTCCTACAGAGCGGGGCGTGTCGATGTGAGTTGCCGTCCTACAGAGCGGGGCGTGTCGATGTGAGTTGCCGTCCTACAGAGCGGGGCGTGTCGATGTGAGTTGCCGTCCTACAGAGCGGGGCGTGTCGATGTGAGTTGCCGTCCTACAGAGCGGGGCGTGTCGATGTGAGTTGCCGTCCTACAGAGCGGGGCGTGTCGATGTGAGTTGTCGTCCTACAGAGCGGGGCGTGTCGATGTGAGTTGCCGTCCTACAGAGCGGGGCGTGTCGATGTGAGTTGCCGTCCTACAGAGCGGGGCGTGTCGATGTGAGTTGTCGTCCTACAGAGCGGGGCGTGTCGATGTGAGTTGCCGTCCTACAGAGCGGGGCGTGTCGATGTGAGTTGCCGTCCTACAGAGCGGGGCGTGTCGATGTGAGTTGTCGTCCTACAGAGCGGGCGTGTCGATGTGAGTTGCCGTCCTACAGAGCGGGGCGTGTCGATGTGAGTTGCCGTCCTACAGAGCGGGGCGTGTCGATGTGAGTTGCCGTCCTACAGAGCGGGGCGTGTCGATGTGAGTTGTCGTCCTACAGAGCGGGGCGTGTCGATGTGAGTTGCCGTCCTACAGAGCGGGGCGTGTCGATGTGAGTTGCCGTCCTACAGAGCGGGGCGTGTCGATGTGAGTTGTCGTCCTACAGAGCGGGGCGTGTCGATGTGAGTTGCCGTCCTACAGAGCGGGGCGTGTCGATGTGAGTTGCCGTCCTACAGAGCGGGGCGTGTCGATGTGAGTTGCCGTCCTACAGAGCGGGGCGTGTCGATGTGAGTTGTCGTCCTACAGAGCGGGGCGTGTCGATGTGAGTTGTCGTCCTACAGAGCGGGGCGTGTCGATGTGAGTTGCCGTCCTACAGAGCGGGGCGTGTCGATGTGAGTTGCCGTCCTACAGAGCGGGGCGTGTCGATGTGAGTTGTCGTCCTACAGAGCGGGGCGTGTCGATGTGAGTTGCCGTCCTACAGAGCGGGGCGTGTCGATGTGAGTTGCCGTCCTACAGAGCGGGGCGTGTCGATGTGAGTTGTCGTCCTACAGAGCGGGGCGTGTCGATGTGAGTTGCCGTCCTACAGAGCGGGGCGTGTCGATGTGAGTTGTCGTCCTACAGAGCGGGGCGTGTCGATGTGAGTTGCCGTCCTACAGAGCGGGGCGTGTCGATGTGAGTTGCCGTCCTACAGAGCGGGGCGTGTCGATGTGAGTTGTCGTCCTACAGAGCGGGGCGTGTCGATGTGAGTTGCCGTCCTACAGAGCGGGGCGTGTCGATGTGAGTTGCCGTCCTACAGAGCGGGGCGTGTCGATGTGAGTTGTCGTCCTACAGAGCGGGGCGTGTCGATGTGAGTTGCCGTCCTACAGAGCGGGGCGTGTCGATGTGAGTTGTCGTCCTACAGAGCGGGGCGTGTCGATGTGAGTTGCCGTCCTACAGAGCGGGGCGTGTCGATGTGAGTTGCCGTCCTACAGAGCGGGGCGTGTCGATGTGAGTTGCCGTCCTACAGAGCGGGGCGTGTCGATGTGAGTTGCCGTCCTACAGAGCGGGGCGTGTCGATGTGAGTTGCCGTCCTACAGAGCGGGGCGTGTCGATGTGAGTTGCCGTCCTACAGAGCGGGGCGTGTCGATGTGAGTTGCCGTCCTACAGAGCGGGGCGTGTCGATGTGAGTTGCCGTCCTACAGAGCGGGGCGTGTCGATGTGAGTTGTCGTCCTACAGAGCGGGGCGTGTCGATGTGAGTTGCCGTCCTACAGAGCGGGGCGTGTCGATGTGAGTTGCCGTCCTACAGAGCGGGGCGTGTCGATGTGAGTTGTCGTCCTACAGAGCGGGGCGTGTCGATGTGAGTTGCCGTCCTACAGAGCGGGGCGTGTCGATGTGAGTTAGCGTCCTACAGAGCGGGGCGTGTCGATGTGAGTTGCCGTCCTACAGAGCGGGGCGTGTCGATGTGAGTTGCCGTCCTACAGAGCGGGGCGTGTCGATGTGAGTTGCCGTCCTACAGAGCGGGGCGTGTCGATGTGAGTTGTCGTCCTACAGAGCGGGGCGTGTCGATGTGAGTTGCCGTCCTACAGAGCGGGGCGTGTCGATGTGAGTTGCCGTCCTACAGAGCGGGGCGTGTCGATGTGAGTTGCCGTCCTACAGAGCGGGGCGTGTCGATGTGAGTTGCCGTCCTACAGAGCGGGGCGTGTCGATGTGAGTTGTCGTCCTACAGAGCGGGGCGTGTCGATGTGAGTTGCCGTCCTACAGAGCGGGGCGTGTCGATGTGAGTTGCCGTCCTACAGAGCGGGGCGTGTCGATGTGAGTTGTCGTCCTACAGAGCGGGGCGTGTCGATGTGAGTTGCCGTCCTACAGAGCGGGGCGTGTCGATGTGAGTTGTCGTCCTACAGAGCGGGGCGTGTCGATGTGAGTTGTCGTCCTACAGAGCGGGGCGTGTCGATGTGAGTTGCGTCCTACAGAGCGGGGCGTGTCGATGTGAGTTGCCGTCCTACAGAGCGGGGCGTGTCGATGTGAGTTGTCGTCCTACAGAGCGGGGCGTGTCGATGTGAGTTGTCGTCCTACAGAGCGGGGCGTGTCGATGTGAGTTGCCGTCCTACAGAGCGGGGCGTGTCGATGTGAGTTGCCGTCCTACAGAGCGGGGCGTGTCGATGTGAGTTGTCGTCCTACAGAGCGGGGCGTGTCGATGTGAGTTGCCGTCCTACAGAGCGGGGCGTGTCGATGTGAGTTGCCGTCCTACAGAGCGGGGCGTGTCGATGTGAGTTGTCGTCCTACAGAGCGGGGCGTGTCGATGTGAGTTGCCGTCCTACAGAGCGGGGCGTGTCGATGTGAGTTGCCGTCCTACAGAGCGGGGCGTGTCGATGTGAGTTGTCGTCCTACAGAGCGGGGCGTGTCGATGTGAGTTGTCGTCCTACAGAGCGGGGCGTGTCGATGTGAGTTGTCGTCCTACAGAGCGGGGCGTGTCGATGTGAGTTGCCGTCCTACAGAGCGGGGCGTGTCGATGTGAGTTGCCGTCCTACAGAGCGGGGCGTGTCGATGTGAGTTGTCGTCCTACAGAGCGGGGCGTGTCGATGTGAGTTGCCGTCCTACAGAGCGGGGCGTGTCGATGTGAGTTGCCGTCCTACAGAGCGGGGCGTGTCGATGTGAGTTGCCGTCCTACAGAGCGGGGCGTGTCGATGTGAGTTGCCGTCCTACAGAGCGGGGCGTGTCGATGTGAGTTGTCGTCCTACAGAGCGGGGCGTGTCGATGTGAGTTGCCGTCCTACAGAGCGGGGCGTGTCGATGTGAGTTGCCGTCCTACAGAGCGGGGCGTGTCGATGTGAGTTGCCGTCCTACAGAGCGGGGTGTGTCGATGTGAGTTGCCGTCCTACAGAGCGGGGCGTGTCGATGTGAGTTGTCGTCCTACAGAGCGGGGCGTGTCGATGTGAGTTGTCGTCCTACAGAGCGGGGCGTGTCGATGTGAGTTGCCGTCCTACAGAGCGGGGCGTGTCGATGTGAGTTGCCGTCCTACAGAGCGGGGCGTGTCGATGTGAGTTGTCGTCCTACAGAGCGGGGCGTGTCGATGTGAGTTGCCGTCCTACAGAGCGGGGCGTGTCGATGTGAGTTGCCGTCCTACAGAGCGGGGTGTGTCGATGTGAGTTGCCGTCCTACAGAGCGGGGTGTGTCGATGTGAGTTGCCGTCCTACAGAGCGGGGTGTGTCGATGTGAGTTGCCGTCCTACAGAGCGGGGTGTGTCGATGTGAGTTGCCGTCCTACAGAGCGGGGTGTGTCGATGTGAGTTGCCGTCCTACAGAGCGGGGTGTGTCGATGTGAGTTGCCGTCCTACAGAGCGGGGCGTGTGGATGTGAGTTATCGTCCTACAGAGCGGGGCGTGTCGATATGAGTTATCGACCTACAGAGCGGGGCGTGTCGATATGAGTTATCGACCTACAGAGCGGGGCGTGTCGATGTGAGTTATCGTCCTACAGAGCGGGGCGTGTGGATATGAGTTGTCGTCCTACAGAGCGGGGCGTGTCGATGTGAGTTATCGTCCTACAGAGCGGGGCGTGTGGATATGAGTTGTCGTCCTACAGAGCGGGGCGTGTCGATGTGAGTTGTCGTCCTACAGAGCGGGGCGTGTCGATGTGAGTTGCCGTCCTACAGAGCGGGGCGTGTGGATGTGAGTTATCGTCCTACAGAGCGGGGCGTGTGGATGTGAGTTATCGTCCTACAGAGCGGGGCGTGTCGATGTGAGTTATCGTCCTACAGAGCGGGGCGTGTCGATGTGAGTTATCGTCCTACAGAGCGGGGCGTGTCGATGTGAGTTATCGTCCTACAGAGCGGGGCGTGTGGATGTGAGTTATCGTCCTACAGAGCGGGGCGTGTCGATATGAGTTGTCGACCTACAGAGCGGGGCGTGTGGATGTGAGTTATCGTCCTACAGAGCGGGGCGTGTGGATGTGAGTTATCGTCCTACAGAGCGGGGCGTGTCGATATGAGTTATCGACCTACAGAGCGGGGCGTGTCGATATGAGTTATCGACCTACAGAGCGGGGCGTGTCGATGTGAGTTATCGTCCTACAGAGCGGGGCGTGTCGATATGAGTTATCGACCTACAGAGCGGGGCGTGTCGATATGAGTTATCGACCTACAGAGCGGGGCGTGTCGATGTGAGTTATCGTCCTACAGAGCGGGGCGTGTCGATGTGAGTTGCCGTCCTACAGAGCGGGGCGTGTCGATGTGAGTTGTCGTCCTACAGAGCGGGGCGTGTGGATGTGAGTTATCGTCCTACAGAGCGGGGCGTGTCGATGTGAGTTGCCGTCCTACAGAGCGGGGCGTGTCGATGTGAGTTGTCGTCCGACAGAGCGGGGCGTGTCGATGTGAGTTGCCGTCCTACAGAGCGGGGCGTGTCGATGTGAGTTGCCGTCCTACAGAGCGGGGCGTGTCGATGTGAGTTGCCGTCCTACAGAGCGGGGCGTGTCGATGTGAGTTGCCGTCCTACAGAGCGGGGCGTGTCGATGTGAGTTGCCGTCCTACAGAGCGGGGCGTGTCGATGTGAGTTGCCGTCCTACAGAGCGGGGCGTGTCGATGTGAGTTGCCGTCCTACAGAGCGGGGCGTGTCGATGTGAGTTAGGCGTCCTACAGAGCGGGGCGTGTCGATGTGAGGTCGCGTCCTACAGAGCGGGGCGTGTCGATGTGAGTTGTCGTCCTACAGAGCGGGGCGTGTCGATGTGAGTTGTCGTCCTACAGAGCGGGGCGTGTCGATGTGAGTTGCCGTCCTACAGAGCGGGGCGTGTCGATGTGAGTTGTCGTCCTACAGAGCGGGGCGTGTCGATGTGAGTTGCCGTCCTACAGAGCGGGGCGTGTCGATGTGAGTTGTCGTCCTACAGAGCGGGGCGTGTCGATGTGAGTTGTCGTCCTACAGAGCGGGGCGTGTCGATGTGAGTTGTCGTCCTACAGAGCGGGGCGTGTCGATGTGAGTTGTCGTCCTACAGAGCGGGGCGTGTCGATGTGAGTTGCCGTCCTACAGAGCGGGGCGTGTCGATGTGAGTTGCCGTCCTACAGAGCGGGGCGTGTCGATGTGAGTTGCCGTCCTACAGAGCGGGGCGTGTCGATGTGAGTTGTCGTCCTACAGAGCGGGGTGTGTCGATGTGAGTTGCCGTCCTACAGAGCGGGGTGTGTCGATGTGAGTTGCCGTCCTACAGAGCGGGGCGTGTCGATGTGAGTTGCCGTCCTACAGAGCGGGGCGTGTCGATATGAGTTGTCGTCCTACAGAGCGGGGCGTGTCGATATGAGTTGTCGTCCTACAGAGCGGGGCGTGTCGATGTGAGGTATCGACCTACAGAGCGGGGCGTGTCGATGTGAGGTATCGACCTACAGAGCGGGGCGTGTCGATGTGAGTTGTCGTCCTACAGAGCGGGGCGTGTCGATGTGAGGTATCGACCTACAGAGCGGGGCGTGTCGATATGAGTTGCCGTCCTACAGAGCGGGGCGTGTCGATATGAGTTGTCGTCGTACAGAGCGGGGCGTGTCGATGTGAGTTGTCGTCCTACAGAGCGGGGCGTGTCGATGTGAGTTGCCGTCCTACAGAGCGGGGCGTGTCGATGTGAGTTGCCGTCCTACAGAGCGGGGCGTGTCGATGTGAGTTGTCGTCCTACAGAGCGGGGCGTGTCGATGTGAGTTGTCGTCCTACAGAGCGGGGTGTGTCGATGTGAGTTGCCGTCCTACAGAGCGGGGCGTGTCGATGTGAGTTGCCGTCCTACAGAGCGGGGCGTGTCGATGTGAGTTGTCGTCCTACAGAGCGGGGCGCGTCGATGTGAGTTGTCGTCCTACAGAGCGGGGCGTGTCGATGTGAGTTGCCGTCCTACAGAGCGGGGCGTGTCGATGTGAGTTGTCGTCCTACAGAGCGGGGCGTGTCGATATGAGTTGTCGTCCTACAGAGCGGGGCGTGTCGATGTGAGTTGCCGTCCTACAGAGCGGGGCGTGTCGATGTGAGTTGTCGTCCTACAGAGCGGGGCGTGTCGATGTGAGTTGTCGTCCTACAGAGCGGGGCGTGTCGATGTGAGTTGTCGTCCTACAGAGCGGGGTGTGTCGATGTGAGTTGCCGTCCTACAGAGCGGGGCGTGTCGATGTGAGTTGCCGTCCTACAGAGCGGGGCGTGTCGATGTGAGTTGTCGTCCTACAGAGCGGGGCGTGTCGATGTGAGTTGTCGTCCTACAGAGCGGGGCGTGTCGATGTGAGTTGCCGTCCTACAGAGCGGGGCGTGTCGATGTGAGTTGTCGTCCTACAGAGCGGGGCGTGTCGATGTGAGTTTTCTTGCGTGACGACAACGTCCCTGCTGGGTTTGCTTGGAGCCACTGCAATGACAGTTGATGGTAATTTGAGATTAATTCTAACATTTATAAAGAAATAATTTTGTCAGTTTGAATCTGCTCAGTGGCGCTTGTTCTCGTGCAGTACACACTGTGTGTGTGTTTCACTGTCGCTTGTTGCGTTTCCAGTAAAGTT
>JAWQFJ010024229.1:0-2500 GCA_034096865.1 Theodoxus fluviatilis | reverse complement strand
GCGTGAAGTGGTCTGATTAGCACTGTCCAAGTGGGGAAGGGGAAAAGAAAAATTGAGAAAAGGCTACGATTTATCTGTCTTGAAAACTGTTAAAAATAATTGGAATTGACCCCCCACCCCCCAAGCATGTTTAAGTGCTACATCGCATTGTTAAGCAGTGTTCTAATTGGACGTCATACCCAATGTGAATGTAGGCCGCAGTGGACTTACGCAATCTTGGTTCGTGAACTGTTGCATACGAATAGGCCGCAGTGGACTTACGCAATCTTGGTTCGTGAACTGTTGCATACGAATAGGCCGCAGTGGACTTACGCAATCTTGGTCCGGGAACTGTTGCATACGAATAGGCCGCAGAGGACTTACACAATCTTTGTTCGTGAGCTGTTGCATACGGATAGGCCGCAGTGGACTTACACAATCTTGGTCTGGGAACTGTTGCATACAAATAGGCCGCAGAGGACTTACACAATCTTGGTCTGGGAACTGTTGCATAGGAATAGGCCGCAGAGGACTTACACAATCTTGGTCTGGGAACTGTTGCATACGAATAGGCCGCAGTGGACTTACACAATCTTGGTCTGGGAACTGTTGCATACAAATAGGCCGCATAGGACTTGCACAATCTTGGTTCGTGAACTGTTGCATACAAATAGGCCGCAGTGGACTTACACAATCTTGGTTCGTGAACTGTTGCATACGAATAGGCCGCATAGGACTTACACAATCTTGGTCTGGGAACTGTTGCATACAAATAGGCCGCAGTGGACTTACACAATATTGGTCTGGGAACTGTTGCATACGAATATGCTGCATATGACTTACACAATCTTGGTTCGTGAACTATTGCATACAAATAGGCCGCATAGGACTTGCACAATCTTGATTCGTGAACTGTTGCATACAAATAGGCCGCAGTGGACTTACACAATCTTGGTCTGGGAACTGTTGCATACGAATAGGCTGCAGAGGACTTACACAATCTTGGTCTGGGAACTGTTGCATACGAATATGCTGCATATGACTTACACAATCTTGGGTGCGGGAACTGTTGCATACGAAAATGCTGCATATGACTTACACAATCTTGAGTTCGTGAACTGTTGCATACGAATAGGCTGCATATGACTTACACAATCTTGGGTGCGGGAACTGTTGCATACGAATATGCTGCATATGACTTACACAATCTTGGGTTCGTGAACTGTTGCATACGAATAGGCCGCAGTGGACTTACGCAATCTTGGTCTGGGAACTGTTGCATAGGAATAGGCCGCAGAGGACTTACACAATCTTGGTCTGGGAACTGTTGCATACGAATAGGCCGCAGTGGACTTACGCAATCTTGGTCTGGGAACTGTTGCATACGAATAGGCCGCAGTGGACTTACGCAATCTTGGTCTGGGAACTGTTGCATAGGAATAGGCCACAGAGGACTTACACAATCTTGGTCTGGGAACTGTTGCATACGAATAGGCCGCAGTGGACTTACGCAATCTTGGTCTGGGAACTGTTGCATACGAATAGGCCGCAGTGGACTTACGCAATCTTGGTCTGGGAACTGTTGCATACGAATAGGCCGCAGCGGACGGGAATGATACGCACACTCTACTGCCGCACATGATAAGCCCCGTGCTATCATGTAACTATATGGTGTGTGTTTGAATACGTGCATTATTGCTTGCGTGCAGGTGCTCACGTTGTGTGTGCATGTTTGCACCACCGAGCTACATGATAAGCCCCGTACTATCAGGTAACTATATGGTGTGTGTTTGAATACGTGCATTATTGCTTGCGTGCAGGTGCTCACGTTGTGTGTGCATGTTTGCACGTGCGTGCCTGATGTTTCTAGGTCATCGGAGTCGAGAAGCAAGGACGTTGTTTACACGTTGCATGTTTATTTGTTTGTGTATTTGACCTTTTGACCGTTGACCCAAATTCCCCTGCTCCCCGCGTGGCCGTGCGTAGTGTGATGTTTGACCGAGACTCCCATGTTGTGCACGGATTTAGACGGCGTCAGGAAAATGCAGAGGGGCGAGCTATTTTTAGACCGCCGTGGCCGCTTTGGAACCGCTGTACATGTTTGACTTCCCCCGAAATAAGTCGCTGTGTTTGGCAGTCTTTGTTTTCACCGGATCAAGAAAGCAAACACCGAAAATAGATCTGCTGACTGAGACGGATGCTGAAATAATGTCTTCTGCAAAGCATCACAGCTGTGTAAATAACATTTTTTCTGTTTTTTTTTTCTTCTTCCAAGGACGCTCTGTTCCCCTTTCGTGTTGGAGGCTGGTTGTGTTCGACTAAATGTGTCACATGCTGTCCTTCGTTTGCAGATATGACCCCCCCCCCCCCCCCCCCCCCCCCTCCCGTAAACCTTGAAGAAATCAACAAAATCCCCTTCACAATCGTTGTGACGTTAAAAACGCAACTGGACACAGGAAACTAGTGTGCAAGAAGGACGTTTTTAGCTTCAAGAGAGAAAGGGAGACAAAAATGGGGAAAC
>JAWQFJ010024228.1:0-88464 GCA_034096865.1 Theodoxus fluviatilis | reverse complement strand
AAGTGATTATTGCAGTCATTAACATCATCGGATGGGTATGATGAGGGAGCTTTAGCTCCGTTTCGTTTGGTAAAGGTATTTATGGCGTTCCATACTGAGGTGATGTTTTTGTTATCAGTTATAAGTTTCTGAAAATATTCTTTCTTTGCTTTCCTCACTAAGCTTTTAACTGCATTTCTTGGTTTTGTTTGTATGCAACGAAATCATTGCTTTTCTTGAGTTTATCTTTGAGGGATATTGCTTGCATTACTTCCTTGGTTAACCACGGTGGCAGCGTTGGATGACGCACGCGTTTTCTTCTGATCGGAACGTGTTTGTTAATTACTCATAGAAATATGTTGAGAGAGAGAGAGAGAGAGAGAGAGAGAGAGAGAGAGAGAGAGAGAGAGAGAGAGAGAGAGAGAGAGAGGGGATGACAACGATACATGTCCCTCCAGGTTTACTGGAGATCCTCACATCTTTATGTGTGTGTGTGTGTGTGTGTGTGTGTGTGTGTGTGTGTGTGTGTGTGTGTGTGTGTGTGTGTGTGTGTGTGTGTGTGTGTGTGTGTCTGTCAGTCCTGACTTAACGGCTGATATCTCAAAAACTACTGAACGGATTTCCTTGACATTTTGCACACTTACTGGAAGTTAGGTCCGATTGAATGAATTTTCAGAATCGAGGTTTGAAAAGAAAGTGACTTTTCTACGTTTTGGTGTTGCCAAGAACACGCTACAACAGACTCGGAATGCAAAACGTGTGTGTGGCGTGATCATTTGACGTCATTGGACCAAACACGGAAGCGCTAGGAAGCAGTGCCCCCCACCCCCCCACCCCCCACCCCCCACCCCCCAGGAAGTAACGTCTCATGATGTGAATTAGTGTAATCTATTCAAATAAAGTCACAATCTTTAGAGGTGCATGAGTCGAAAGCGATGGTTCCGTCACAAGTAAAGATTCAGTAAAACAACCCAAATTCATTTTGTTTCAGGACCTGTGAGTACAGTTGTAGTTAAAGCGAGATTAACTGTCATTGTTGTCTTTGGTTTGCGAAAAAATGCTGTATTTTGGGATACTAGAAACCCGGCCAACCAAAGAAATTGTAAGCAATGAACAGTACTAATGTATCAAAGCTGTATGTTGAATGCATCAAAAGGTCGTGTAATATCATTCTCGTAAAAACTGAAACGAGGGTCGCGTGGACGACCGAACAAAATAGTATAATTTTATTGTGAAGGCCACCGGGCTATTCCAATCAAACATTCCCGAAAAGTATCCAATCAATATAAGTTCAAGACTTGCCACAAGTCTTTACGCATGAGAGAGAGCATCCTGAAATGCGATTGAAGGCAATGCACTGCAATTACAAGGGAGGGAAACGGTATACCAAAACACGATTAAAGTCAGTTCGAATCCACGTTCTCCTCTATCGGTTCAGATTACGTCACCTGTGCGTGGATCACCAGGGCTCTTTCCGCGGCTCGGCAGGTTCGTGGTTCGCTCCCTTCCCTCGCTGTCCGTCTGGCTGTGGCGTTGCGACTTCAGTTCACTGCCGTAGCAGACTGCAGTCGGGGTGGTAGGGTACATCGTTCATCTGCTTGCTCGTTAAAAGTGCTGCCTCTTGCCTCTTGTGTCAAATATGATAGAGACAGACAGACAGACAGACAGACAGACAGACAGACAGACAGACAGACAGACAGACAGACAGACAGACAGACAGACAGACAGACAGACAGACAGACAGACAGACAGACAGACAGACAGACAGACAGACAGACAGACTCACGAACACGCGCGCGCGCGCACACACACACACACACACACATACACACATGTACACACACACGCACACACACACACATACATATATACATGCACACATACATACATACATGTACAGACACATACATACATGTACACACAGACCCACACACACATACATACATACATGTACACACACACACACATACATACATACATGTACACGCACACAGACGCACACAGACACACATAAATACATGTACACACAGAGAGAGAGAGAGAGAGAGAGAGAGAGAGAGAGAGAGAGAGAGAGAGAGAGAGAGAGAGAGAGAGAGAGAGAGAGAGAGACGCACACGCACACACACGCACACACACGCACACACACGCACACACACGTACGCACACGCACACACACACGTGCGGACACACACACACACACACGCGCACACACACACACACACACACACACACACACAAGGCAGTATGTCCTCCTCCTCCTCCTCCTCCCTCCCCCCCCCCTCCTCCTCCTCCCACCTCCCTCCTTTCTCCTCCTTGCTGCTACTGCTGTTGCTACTACAACCACCACTGTATCCTCCTCCTCCACCTCCACCAGCACTACCACCATGCAACCCTGCTACCAAAATCACCACCGAAACCACCACCACCTCCCCTTTCATCGTTGGGATCTTGAGGAGGACGGATCGAGGACTGGGACATGTCAAACGCGTTGATGACTAGTCAGCAGTCCGTCCACGCTGCAGAGTTGCCACTGTTGGTGCAGAATTAACAACAACAACAACAAAATACGACGGTGGCGACAACAATGATGACAACGATGATGATGACGACAACGATGATGATGATGATGATGATGATGATGACGAAGACGAAATGGTGATGATGTTGATGATGGTGTCAGTTGTGTTGATGCACATCGTTGTGCAGAAAACATATTGTTGATCTTTCAAGCAAATGGAAGACGAATTGGAGACTATACACAATTTATGCATCCATATAATGCCGAGAAAAAAGGAAGAGAGAAAAAAAATCACACACAAGATGTGTTGATAATTATATACCTATAGTGCTATCAATTTCTTAATTGCATCTTATAAAGTACGTTTGGCAAATCCCTCGATCGATCGTTTGCATAGTCACACTAATATTATGTATGCAACGTCCGCTAGAATCACCCACGATTTTAATTGTTGAAAAGGGCAGACATACTTAATGAACTGATAGAGCAGATCGATAGCTCTATTTGGAAGTCCGCGAATTGCCCAGTACCGGGAATTTTACGAACTCGGCAATTATTGTCACCTCCACTGTTTATATTATGTAGCGGGATTTTCCCGATGTTGGTGGTCGGGTATAAGAACTCCTCTACTGAGTACAGTCATATAATCTGCGAGACGAATACCACATATGCATCTCCTCATATCAGAAAGTGTTGAAAATCAGTAGATGTAACTTTTTTCCAGCAGTTTCAACCATTCATTTTTGCTGTGCCACGAATTCCATTCTAGTCTTCATCGCCTACACAGGGCTAGGAAGTCACGTGATCAGGGTTTCCCAAGCCTCGTTATGACTTTCCACCAGCACTTGGTGTTGGGGACGACGAACGACGGATTGTTGTACCCTTGCTCCCGATCCTTCCTCGATTTGACAAGGTATTTGAGCATTTCATCATCGCTTTAACCTGTCATTGTAGCTTATTGACGTTATTACCTAATAGTGGAGTCCTTTTAGATCGGAATCAAGGGACTGGGGAAAGTTTTGTGTGTTTGAGCATTTTCCCTCCGATTGAATTTTGATTTTGATTTGATTGTCCGACAGTTGTCAGGGCTCAGGCGATTCTTGAAGTTTGAAAGATTCCTCTATATTTGAGTGATAGTGGTTGTATTTACTATCTATAGTGATGTGTATTACTGTGTTTGATTTATTTCCGTCGCTCATCAGATGAACCTAGTAGTAGTACCAACAGGAAGCTTAGCGATGCAGTGCTCTGTGTGGGTCAGGGGACAGCACTGCTTTAGACGTGTTCCGTATATGGGCGTTTCGACTTGAGACAGTCATTCAGGGAAGTGATCGCCACCTTCCTTCTTTTCTCGGTTGAAGTACTGTTTCTGAACTAATTTGATGTTTTACTGACAAGAACATTACTCTAATGCACACATTTGTGGGAGTAAGGGAAAATCCTGTGCTATTTTTAGATCTTGTCATCCGAAATCTTGTGATTGCTTGCTTATTATATATTTAAATTGGAAATACACCAGTGCAAGGATGTTGTACGGAAAATTGACCCGAACAAATTTGTGAATCGAGAGAAAATGGATAGAATAATCAACCTATTATTGATTTTAGTTAAATGATGGACTGAACAGAACTGCGTCAGAGATAAAAATAGCGCCCGCAATTTCCCGCAAACCCTAAATTTGCTCCTGGAATCAAGCAGTCTCCCAGCATGTATGGGCTTCCAGGAAAGAAGGGAGAGGAATCAAGTCAGACAGCGGCTTCGTTGTTGCTGGCTTCTTGCTGCAAGTGTTTGGTCTTGTTGCTGTTTCAGTGACTGATCTTGCCAAAGCAAGGATTGATGCTCTCACCAGTCAGGACAGCGGGGGAATAAATTTATGAAAACTTACCACACGTCAACTTTGTCTTTGCAGCCTCTGCACCATGCCTTCCAAGGGCAAACACAAAGCTGGTGTACTGCACACAAAAGTAGAGCGTGGTCAAAGTAAGTTTTGAAATTTCCTTCTTGCTTTTACATCAAGACCAATTTTGTTTTGGTCCATGAACATCACTGTACAATGCAGTGGTCACTTAATAAGTTGTAGCAATGTTTCAAGATATTTGAAAGCAAATCACAGGAGGAAAGCTAGATATTTCGCAACTTGTGGCTCTGCGGAACCAAAACGGCTTGCCATCATATTGATAGGGCAAGAAAATGAGGATCAGTGATGGGGCTGTAATCCCAAGTTTAATTTCATGGTTAACATGTTGCCTCAGTGTTGAAGATAGTCTGATGATGATGTGCAATTACCCCATTATGAGAGAGAGAGAGAGAGAGAGAGAGAGAGAGAGAGAGAGAGAGAGAGAGAGAGAGAGAGAGAGGGGGGGGGGAGAAGTGTAGATATTTGCCAGATAGTTTTTACATTGAAGCCAGTGTTTGTTTTCTTATTATTGGATTGGATGTAGGGACATTCCAACACAAAAGACAGATAGACATGTGCTGAGTGTATCATCCCTTAAAAAAGGAAATCAAAGAATAACAGGTATTGTTATCTTGTTGCTGTTGGTCATTCTAAGTTTTCATTTCCATATTTTTTTCTTAAGCTTCTGCAACAGTAAGGATAGTAAACCAGATTCCCACACAGCGCTTCCGTTACAACAATGAGGGTCGCACAGGAAGAAGGAACCAGAACAGAAATTTCCTGGAACTGCAGGTAATCCATGGTTTGGGTCACCGTGTATATATGTGTGTGTATGTGTGTTTGTGTGTGTGTGTGTGTGTGTGTGTGTATGTCTGTGTGTATGTGTGTGTGTGTGAGTGTGTGTGTGTGCACAAATCATTGGTGCTGCAAAGTCCCTTCCTTGTGGATATTTTTGGTCCTCTGTCTTGAATTCATATATGCACCCACATACACACGTGCCAACACATGTATGCATGTACACACACTTACACACACATGAAGCATGCCGTCAGAAGTGATATCAGACCTCAAGCTGTCAGAGATAAGGATATATACATTTTGCCACTAACATGTAGTTACTTTTAGTTGCAGTCTGATTTTATGTGACTTAGTTTGTAAAATTTGAGTTGATTTGGTTTGGCTTGATTTGAAATGATATAATAAGTTGAATTATTTTGATTTGATTTGCTTACACTAGTGAGGATGGGATGGAAAATAAACTGAGCAGGGAGTTGACAACACCTGAGGTGAAGGTGGCCAGTGGAGAGCACACAGCTCAATGGGTGGATGGCTTTTTCTAATTTGGCACTGTAACCTTGTCCAGTCCAACTTTGGAGAGAGCCACACTGACTACAAGTGTACTGTGTTCTGTGTGTGTGATGGGGATGACTTCTACTAAGGTTGCATGTTCCATCTGTCCAGCCCAACTTTGGAGAGAGCCACACTGACTACAAGTGCACTGTGTTCTGTGTGTGTGATGGGGATACCCATGTTCCTCATCCTAATGCCCTGGTTGGGAAGGATTGCAAAGAAGGAGTCTACTCTGCCAAACTGAAGCCGGAGAAGGGAGTTCTCAAGTAGGTTTTCTCTCTCTCACTCTCTCTCTCTCTCTCTCTCTCTCTCTCTCTCTCTCTCTCTCTCTCTCTCTCTCTCTCTCTCTCTCTCTCTCTCTCTCTCTCTCTCTCTCTCTCTCTCTCTCTCCCCTCCATCCCTCCCTCCCTCTCTCTCTCTCTCTCTCTCTCTCTCTCTCTCTCTCTCTCTCTCTCTCTCATCTCTCTCTCTCTCTCTCTCCCCCTCCCTCCCTCCATCCCTCCTCCCCTCTCTCTCTCTCTCTCTCTCCTCTCCAATCTCTCTCTCACCTCTCCTCTCCTCTCTCTCTCTTTCCTCTCTCTCTTTCTCTCTCTCTCTCTCTCTCCTCCCTCCCTCCCTCCATCCCTCTCCCTCTCCTCCCTCCCTCCCCCCCCCCTCTCTCTCTCTCTCTCTCTCTCTCTCTCTCTCTCTCTCCCCCTCCCTCCCTCCATCCCTCCCTCCCTCTCTCTTTCTCTCTCTCTCTGTCTCTCTCTCTCTCTCTCTCTCTTTTCTCTCTCTCTCTCTCTCTCTCTCTCTCTCTCTCCTCCCTCCCTCCCTCTCCCTCTCCTCCCTCCCTCCCCCCCTCTCTCTCTCTCTCTCTCTCTCTCTCTCTCTCTCTCTCTCTCTCTCTCTCTCTCTCTCTTTCTCTCTCTCCCCCCCCCCCTCTTTCTCTTGCTCTCTCTCTCTCTTGCTTTCTTGTGAAATCTATAGAGAAATTTAATGGATCATGCCAAATTGAGTGAAATAACCTTAGCTGAATGCTCTTTGAAGCCTGGAAGTTCCTGATATTGTGTGCATGTGTGTGTGTATATATATGTGTGTGTGTGTGTGAATGTAATGGTTGTCATATTAATTAGTGGTGTGTGTGCGGTGGATGTCTTATTGTGTGTGTGTGTACATATGTGCAGGTTGCCGCACCTCCAGATAGAGCGGAAGAAGAAAGGCGATGTGCAGGAGACATGGGACGAGAGGGCCAAACAGCTGTTGTCCCCCTACACAGGTATGACACATTTTGTTTGGCAATCTTGCCCCCTACAAAGGTATGACAGTTTTTGTTTGGCAGTCTTGCCCCCTACAAAGGTATGACGCATTTTGTTTGGCAATCTTGCCCCCTACAAAGGTATGACAGTTTTTGTTTGGCAATCTTGCCCCCTACAAAGGTATGACAGTTTTTGTTTGGCAATCTTGCCCCCTGCAAAGATATGGCATTTTTTGTTTGGCAGTCTTGCCCCCTACAAAGGTATGACAGTTTTTGTTTGGCAGTCTTGCCCCCTACAAAGGTATGACAGTTTTTGTTTGGCAATCTTGCCCCCTGCAAAGATATGGCATTTTTTGTTTGGCAGTCTTGCCCCCTACAAAGGTATGGCATTTTTTGTTTGGCAGTCTTGCTCCCTACAAAGGTATGACAGTTTTTGTTTGGCAGTCTTGCCCCCTGCAAACAAATGGCATTTTTTGCATGGAGTAGTGTTGCCCCCCTACAGAGGTACAGTGCTTTTTGCATGGCACACAACGCTATCGCTCTACAAAGGTACGACGGCACTTATTGTGTAGAAGAAGTTCTCTGCTTGACTTCACTCTTTCACTGTGCATGCAATTAGAGGCTCTTGCCTGGAAATCATATCATAGTAAAAAACCTGTTTCACCTTTGTCAATACAATTTACTTTGAAGAAATGTTTTGAAATGTTTTTCCTTTTATAAAAATGTTGGTAGGACCTCCTTTAGGCAAAGCACAAGATTTCTTGCTGTGAGCCATAGTGTGGCAAGGGCTTTCTTGGTAGGTGTGCACCTTGCGTGAAATTGGAAGAAATGTTACAGGAGCCTTTTTGTAGGAGTGAAAGTTTCTTGTGAAAAACTGATGATTTTCGTGTTTTCTTTCTACAGAGCAGTGCCAAGGACTTGCCGACAGGAAGTTTGCCACCAGCAAGGTGCGGCTCTATATCCATGTGACGGCACTGGACACCGGTACAACAGCCACATGTCTGTCTGGCGTCATCACCAGTGAAAGTAAGTTCTCTTGTAGCTTTTTGAAACGCCACTCGAAATTGCCATGTCAGACATTTGCCTTACAGGTTACACACATATCAGAGAGGAAATCCATGCAAATCCACAAGGAGGGGTTGCACAAAGTCTGAAGGCAGATGTGTGGAGGGAGGGGATTCCATCCTGGTGTACTGCAATGAGAGATCTACCATACAAAATTGCGGAGTGTTTACCCTCTTGGGCTCTTGCATGGTACACATCATTACAGCATATACATGTAGGAAAATGCCATTTCAAGTCAGTAATGGACTAGAATTTTGCATCGTGGCTGAGGCAATCCACTGCCGGCAAGGTGGCCGTGCAGATCAAGATGTGTGCTGTTGCATGGCAGAATATTCAGGGTGTGCTGCTTGCACTATTATCTCACGAGATTTGTCCAGGAACCCATGGAAAGCGCAAGGCTATTTTTAGACAGATGTTGTCAAAAATGTTTTGTCATAGCACTCCTGAAGGTTTCAAACAGGGTCAATGCATCATACATGTACGCTCTCAGAATTATATCCCTTGAATTAGTCCAGAGTGTATCAAGGCAGAATACTTTTAGCATCATTGTCTCCTTATGATCCAGATTGCTTTCTTTACTTTGACAAAGTTACCATGCCATTCTAGATATCTCCATGGTATGTACAATCTAGTGAAAATCTGCTGTGATGTCTGTATCATCAATTACTTTGTCCAACAGCAACTTCTTGAACAACTCTAGTGCCTGGATGTAGCCATGCCCTGTCAGACTTCTGCCTTGCCAAGTGATGAACAACCGTTGCCTAGAGATCTTGCACTTGCCTGCCTTGCCTCAGCTGGCCCATGAGCAATTATTTGCCAACAAGGAGGCTAGGCAACATGCCCATGGACTTGTGCTGTGTGTGTTGTTGCAGGGGAGGGCATTAAATGACACACACTGTTGTTGCAGGGGAGGGCATTAAAATGACACACACTGTTGTTGCAGGGGAGGGCATTCAAGTGGACATACACGCATTGAGCCACTACTCAGCCGCAGTGACTGGTGGGGAGACCATCTACATCATGACCACGGAGCAGGGACCAGATATCAAACCAGGTGCGTAATGCAATGGAGGTCTGGAACACCAACACACCTCCGGCTGTGCTGTCTATCCGGATAACTGGCTGTGTCATCTTCCACTCTCACACACTTTTCTCCCTTATTTTGGCTGGTGTTTTCTTCTCAGCTCTGTTACACATTCTGAAATGCACTCTCTTCTTCTCTTCCTGTCCTCTCAGTCCACACCCTTCCTGTCCTCTCAGTCCACATCCTTCCTGTTCTCTCAGTCCACACCCTTCCTGTCCTCTCAGTCCACATCCTTCCTGTCCTCTCAGTCCACACCCTTCCTGTCCTCTCAGTCCACACCCTTCCTGTCCTCTCAGTCCACACCCTTCCTATCCTCTCAGTCCACATCCTTCCTGTCCTCTCAGTCCACACCCTTCCTGTCCTCTCAGTCCACATCCTTCCTGTCCTCTCAGTCCACATCCTTCCTGTCCTCTCAGTCCACACCCTTCCTGTCCTCTCAGTATACATCCTTCCTGTCCTCTCAGTCCACATCATTCCTGTCCTCATCATTCCTGTCCTCTCAGTCCACATCATTCCTGTCCTCTCAGTCCACACCCTTCCTGTTCTCTCAGTCCACATCCTTCCTGTCCTCTCAGTCCACACCCTTCCTGTCCTCTCAGTCCACACCCTTCCTGTTCTCTCAGTCCACATCCTTCCTGTCCTCTCAGTCCACACCCTTCCTGTCCTCTCAGTCCACATCATTCCTGTCCTCTCAGTCCACACCCTTCCTGTCCTCTCAGTCCACATCCTTCCTGTCCTCTCAGTCCACACCCTTCCTGTCCTCTCAGTCCACACCCTTCCTGTCCTCTCAGTCCACACCCTTCCTGTCCTCTCAGTCCACACCCTTCCTGTCCTCTCAGTCCACACCCTTCCTGTCCTCTCAGTCCACATCCTTCCTGTCCTCTCAGTCCACACCCTTCCTGTCCTCTCAGTCCACACCCTTCCTGTCCTCTCAGTCCACACCATTCCTGTCCTCTCAGTCCACATCCTTCCTGTCCTCTCGGTATACATCCTTCCTGTCCTCTCAGTCCACACCCTTCCTGTCCTCTCAGTCCACACCCTTCCTGTCCTCTCAGTCCACACCCTCTCTCTCTGTCTCTCTCTGCCACATCTCCTTGTCCACTTCTCATCTCTCTCTCTTCCTCTCTCATCTGTCCACCTCCTCCTCTCTCTCTCTCTCTCTCTCTCTCTCTCTCTCTCTCTCTCTCTCTCTCTCTCTGTCTCTGTCTCTGTCTCTCTCTCTCTCTCTCTCTCTCTCTCTCTCTCGTCTCTGTCTCTCTCTCTCGTCTCTCTCTCTCTCTCTCTCTCTCTCTCTCTCTCTCTCTGTCTCTGTCTCTGTCTCTGTCTCTCTCTGTCTCTCTCTCTCTCTCTCTCTCTCTCTCTCTCTCTCTCTCTCTCTCTCTCTCCTCTCTCTCTCTCTCTCTCTCTCTCTCATATAATGATATAAACAGGACATTGTAGCAAAATATGAATATCATATTCCTCCTATTCCAATGCAAACTGGATATGTAAAATCTATTTCAATTGGGGAAAATAGATGCCCTGTTTGCAAAGACAAAACAGGTATCTCAAACTTGATGATCTTTGGTGAAATAAAAATTATTTTGTTCCATGGGTGGCTTTGTACATTTTCTTGGCACTTAAGCGTCGTAACCATGGTGACACGAAACAGAATTGTCTGATGGAAGTTATGTAACATTCCCCCTTCATAATGGGCTGGAAGCCTAGTGAATAAAGCATTTGTTCGTTCGTTCTTCTTTCTCTCTCTCTCTCTCTCTCTCTCTCTCTCTCTCTCTCTCCTCTCTCTCTCTCTCTCTCTCTCTCTCTCTCTCTCTCTCTCTCTCTCTCTCTCTCTCTCCTCCTCCTCCTCCCTCCTTCCTCCTCCCTCCCTCCCTCTTCTTCCCTCCACTTCTCCTCACCCACTCTCCCACCCACCCACCCCTCTCTTACAGCTCTTTCCTCCCTCACCCTAGCCTCTCTTCCTCTATTTCTCTGTTCTTTTTGTATGTTCTCACATATTTCACATTCCAGGAAGAGTGTTACACCAAATGTTTCTCTAAGAGTTACTCCAAGGTGCCTGATCAACAGCTGCGGCGCTTGCTAACACCTGATGTTCTCGGTGTGGCAGCTGAGAACTATGGGATTGACCTTTCACCCTCTTTTCTTCAGGAGACTTTGAGGTCTTCCTGTCTACGGACAACTGGAGTAGTACTCCACTTGCGCTGAAGGCAGATGACATTCTGTACAAAGTGAGTGTTGGTTTTCTTCCAGTCCCAGAAGCTTAGAGAAGGGGGAGGAGGAGCAGGAGAAGGAAGAAGGGGAGAAGAAGCAGTAGCAGCAGCAGGAGAGGTGGAATGTTGGAGGAGGTGATGGAGTTGGTCGTGGTGATGGTGGTGAGAAGAGGTGCATCAAACCTTCCTGGGTCAGCTTGGATAGGAAGCAAGCAAGGAAGAAAGAGTAAGTGAGAGAAGAGGAGCAGACAGACAAATGGGACTACCATAGAAGGCAGACAGACAAATGGGACTACCATAGAAGGCAGACAGACAAATGGGACTACCATAGAAGGCAGACAGACAAATGGGACTACCATAGAAGGCAGACAGACAAATGGGACTACCATAGAAGGCAGACAGACAAATGGGACTACCCTGAAAGATGGACAGCTGAGTGTGACTGCCATGGAAGGCAGACAGACAAATGTGACTACCATAGAAGGCAGACAGCTAAGTGTGACTGCCATGGAAGAAAGACAAATGTGACTGCCATGGAAGGCAGACAGACAAATGGGACTACCATAGAAGACAGAGAGACAAATGGGACTACCATAGAAGGCAGACAGATAAATGGGACTACCATAGAAGGCAGGCAGACAAATGGGACTACCATAGAAGGCAGACAGACAAATGGGACTACCATAGAAGGCAGACAGACAAATGGGACTACCATAGAAGGCAGATAGACGAATGGGACTACCATAGAAGGCAGACAGACAAATGGGACTACCATAGAAGGCAGATAGACAAATGGGACTACCATAGAAGGCAGACAGACAAATGGGACTACCATAGAAGGCAGACAGACAAATGGGACTACCATAGAAGGCAGACAGCTAAGTATGACTGCCATGGAAGGCAGACAGACAAATGGGACTACCATAGAAGGCAGACAGACAAATGGGACTACCATAGAAGGCAGACAGACAAATGGGACTACCCTGAAAGATGGACAGCTAAGTGTGACTGCCATGGAAGGCAGACAGCCTAATGGGACTACCATAGAAGGCAGACAGACAAATGGGACTACCATAGAAGGCAGATAGACGAATGGGACTACCATAGAAGGCAGACAGACAAATGGGACTACCATAGAAGGCAGACAGACAAATGGGACTACCCTGAAAGATGGACAGCTAAGTGTGACTGCCATGGAAGGCAGACAGACAAATGTGACTACCATAGAAGGCAGACAGACAAATGGGACTACCCTGAAAGATGGACAGCTGAGTGTGACTGCCATGGAAGGCAGACAGACAAATGGGACTACCATAGAAGGCAGACAGACAAATGAGACTACCATAGAAGGCAGACAGACAAATGGGACTACCCTGAAAGATGGACAGCTGAGTGTGACTGCCATGGAAGGCAGACAAATGTGACTACCATAGAAGGCAGACAGACATATGTGACTGCCATGGAAGGCAGACATATGTGACTACAATGGAAGGCAGACATATGTGACTACAATGGAAGGCAGACAGACAAATGGGACTACCATAGAAGACAGAGAGACAAATGGGACTACAATAGAAGACAGACAGATAAATGGGACTACCATGGAAGGCAGACAGACAGATGTGACTACCATGGAAGGGAGGCAACATATTGTTTGTGACTGACACTTGGAGGTGTTTGAAGAAGTTTCTGTGGCTCCATATTGTCGCATCACATCTGACTTCTGTGACTGTCTTGCTTGCAGAAAGTGATCAAGTACACAGTTCCTCCATACCAGGATCAGAACATCACTGACACAGTCACTGTTATGTTGAACCTGAACTGGATACGAAGCAAACAGAGAGTCGCCTACCATTTCCAGTACCGGCCTGAACCAGGTAGGGAAGGTATGTTGGCCTATATGCATGGAAGGATGGCTGCTGTGGTGCTAGGGCTGCACTGACTGTAATATGCATGGAAGGATGGCTGCTGTGGTGCTAGGGCTGCACTGACTGTAAGTATGCATGGAAGGATGGCTGCTGTGGTGCTAGGGCTGCACTGACTGTAAGTATGCATGGAAGGATGGCTGCTGTGGTGCTAGGGCTGCACTGACTGTAAGTATGCATGGAAGGATGGCTGCTGTGGTGCTAGGGCTGTACTGACTGTAAGTATGCATGGAAGGATGGCTGCTGTGGTGCTAGGGCTGCACTGACTGTAAGTATGCATGGAAGGATGGCTGCTGTGGTGCTAGGGCTGTACTGACTGTAAGTATGCATGGAAGGATGGCTGCTGTGGTGCTAGGGCTGCACTGACTGTAAGTATGCATGGAAGGATGGCTGCTGTGGTGCTAGGGCTGCACTGACTGTAAGTATGCATGGAAGGATGGCTGCTGTGGTGCTAGGGCTGCACTGACTGTAAGTATGCATGGAAGGATGGCTGCTGTGGTGCTAGGGCTGCACTGACTGTAAGTATGCATGGAAGGATGGCTGCTGTGGTGCTAGGGCTGCACTGACTGTAAGTATGCATGGAAGGATGGCTGCTGTGGTGCTAGGGCTGCACTGACTGTAAGTATGCATGGAAGGATGGCTGCTGTGGTGCTAGGGCTGCACTGACTGTAAGTATGCATGGAAGGATGGCTGCTGTGGTGCTAGGGCTGCACTGACTGTAAGTATGCATGGAAGGATGGCTGCTGTGGTGCTAGGGCTGCACTGACTGTAAGTATGCATGGAAGGATGGCTGCTGTGGTGCTAGGGCTGCACTGACTGTAAGTATGCATGGAAGGATGGCTGCTGTGGTGCTAGGGCTGCACTGACTGTAAGTATGCATGGAAGGATGGCTGCTGTGGTGCTAGGGCTGTACTGACTGTAAGTATGCATGGAAGGATGGCTGCTGTGGTGCTGGGGCTGCACTGACTGTAAGTATGCATGGAAGGATGGCTGCTGTGGTGCTAGGGCTGCACTGACTGTAAGTATGCATGGAAGGATGGCTGCTGTGGTGCTAGGGCTGCACTGACTGTAAGTATGCATGGAAGGATGGCTGCTGTGGTGCTAGGGCTGCACTGACTGTAAGTATGCATGGAACTTGAGTTACAGAACTGCTGGTTCTAGCTTGGTTGGGACTGGGATTACAAGTGCTTTTATCAAAGACAATCATGTCTGTGGCTAGTCTGATTAATTTATGTCAGAATGCTAGTTAACACAATGATTAATAAATAGTGTGCCTGAGATAAGTTTCTTTACTTCGTGTTTTGGGGGTTTTCTTGAAGCTAGATAGAATTGAGTGTAAATGGATGAATTTTGGCTTTGGATTTGATGTTTGTTGTAATGACAGTGGTGATGAGGGCATTGATTGTTGTTACTGTGTTGATGCTTTGGTGTTGACCAAAAGAGCTGTGATTATGACTTCAGCTCTGAAGTTACAAGGATGGTTGTGCATCTAATAAGTAGACATCAAAGGATGGTTGTGCATCTACTAAGTAGACTTATCAAAGGATGATTATAAAATTACTGTATAGACTTATTAAACTTTAAAGGGTGACTATAAAACTACTATATAGATTTATCAAAGGATGATTATAAAATTACTGTATAGACTTATCAAAGGGTGACTATAAAACTACTGTATAGATTTATCAAAGGATGATTATAAAACTACTGCATAGATTTACTAAAGGATGATTATAAAATTACTGTATAGACTTATCAAAGGATGATTATAAAATTACTGTATAGATTTATCAAAGGGTGACTATAAAACTACTGTATAGACTTATCAAATGATGATTATAAAATTACTGTATAGACTTATCAAAGGATGATTATAAAATTACTGTATAGACTTATCAAAGGGTGACTATAAACCTACTGTATAGATTTATCAGAGGATGATTATAAAATTACTGTATAGACTTATCAAAGGATGATTATAAAATTACTGTATAGACTTATCAAAGGGTGACTATAAAACTACTGTATAGATTTATCAAAGGGTGATTATAAAATTACTGTATAGACTTATCAAAGGATGATTATAAAATAACTGTATAGACTTATCAAAGGGTGACTATAAAACTACTGCATAGATTTATCAAAGGATGATTATAAAATTACTGTATAGACTTATCAAAGGGTGACTATAAAACTACTGCATAGATTTATCAAAGGATGATTATAAAATTACTGTATAGACTTATAGAAGCACAGCAGTACCTTCTGACACAGGATGCAGCAGAAAAGATGCTTGAAAGGCTTCAGAGATTGCCATTGGTGAAGTTCCAAGAAAGCACGTACCAGTGTGTCAGACTGTCCTCATGTTTCCTTTGTCTGTGACAGACCACGTTGTGAGCGACAGACGGCAGCAGATCAAGCGGCCCTTGAACAGAGACCTGGCAGTCAGGGACGGACCCTCAGGCAAAGGTAGGAATTGGTAGAAAACCAGCATTCCTCTAACTGCCATTGATGTGAACAGCTTTTGATGAGACTGTCTAGCAAAGGCAGGAATAGGTAGAGATAAAGGACTCCCCAACTGCCATTGATGTGAACAGCTTTTGACAAGGGTATGCCCCTGTTTTGGCATTGATGCTGTCCTGCAGCACTTGGAGGGAAAACTTCTAACACGGATGTCTGGGTGTGTTTGCACTGAGCCATTCCAAGATGATCACAAGCTCATCACCTTTTTCCTTTGCACAGTGCAGAGACAGGGGGGCTGTGCATTTGTTTCTTTCTTTCTATCTATAAAAAAAGTGAAACCATCATGAACAGTAGACTGAATGCAAACGGGCCATATTGATATGATGTTGATTGAATAGTAGACACAGTCAGTGCAACTCCCCCTGGTTGTATCCAACTGTGATGGAACAGTGTAGATGCAGATGGGTTCTGAAATTACAGGAATTGGTCATGCTTATTCATTATCCTTAACAAAAGTAAATGTCGGTGATGCCTGGTTGCCTTGAGTAGCACTGGAACCGTGCCTTTGTTGCGTTGCAGTTATGAGATTTGACCCTCGCCCCACACAACACCTGCCCAGGAAACTGTCTCCAGGTAGGACCATCCTCCTCTTGCTCTGCCTGACCTTGCCTTGACCTGTGCTGTGAATGTCCTGTCTTGTGACATCTGTAGTGAAACACCTGTGCTGTGACTGTCCTGTGTCATATGACATATGTAGTGAAGCATCTGTGCTGTGACTGTCCTGTGGCATATGACATCTGTAGTGAAGCATCTGTGCTGTGACTGTCCTGTGTCATATTACTCTGTAGAGAAGCATCTGTGCTGTGACTGTCCTGTCTTGTGACATCTGTAGTGAAACACCTGTGCTGTGACTGTCCTATCATGTGACATCTGTAGTGAAGCATCTGTGCTGTGACTGTCCTGTATTATGTGACATCTGTAGTGAAGCACCTGTGCTGTGACTGTCCTGTGGCATATGACATCTGTAGTGAAACATCTGTGCTGTGACTGTCCTGTGTCATATGACTCTGTAGTGAAACATCTGTGCTGTGACTGTCCTGTCATATGACTCAGTAGTGAAACATCTGTGCTGTGACTGCCCTGTGTCATATGACTCTGTAGTGAAACATCTGTGCTGTGACTGTCCTGTGTCATATGACTCAGTAGTGCAGCAATTAACCTTTGGAGGCAATCTAATTGACAGAGCTTATTTTCAGTACGTCCAAGAGAACAGAAGAACACTTAGTGCTTTGGCCAGTGCGGGATTATTTTATAACTTTATAACTGCATAACTTTGTTCTCATGTGGAAATGAAAGACAGCCATTATGTCACATCACCAGCTGCTTGTCGATCGACGTTCTCTTTGGATGACCATTTCAAGCTTTGCTTCCATGGCCTGTGTACTGGCTGTGCCAGTCTCAGTTTGCAGTGTTTCTCTGGGTCTTCCACCCTGGAAGCTGTCATGTGGGTGGGGCCCATGTCTCACTGCCAGTGTCTGTTTGACAGAGCTGCTGGAAGATGACAATGAGGACTACCTAGCCCAGTCCCCACAACTGCCAGCCTCCGAGTCAGACTACGCAGTGCAGATGATTGCAGAGGACAACTCGGGGCAAGATGATTCCCAGGTCCAGATCTACCCGGGCCAGCCCCTGGTGTACCAGCTGCCAGTGTCCTACACTGGCCACGTCTACACGGAGGACGTGGGAGAGGCAGGAGAGAAAAAGACCTATGCTGTCCTGCAGTCCTCCAGCCAGCCCCACAACATGCCACTGTCTCCAGTCAGCGACGCTGGTGTGGAGAGGGAGGAAGAGATGGAGGTGGAGACAAGTCAGCATGCACAGTGCACCGAGCCCCAGCCTCAGATGTCCCAGCAGGTGTACACAGGTAGGAGTCATTGGTCTTGTGGATGCTTTGATTGCCAAAGATCTTTTGTAGCAATGTTCTTGAAGTGCACCATGGTCCTATTCATTGGTTACTCCTTTTCTGCCTGCTAAAGATCCTCTAGAGTGAAAGTAGTAATGTAGGGTGATGATTGAGCATGGATGAAAATGGAACTCATGATTTGATGTAAAAGTAGAATCCTCCTAGAGTTCGAAGCTGTCGGCTTCATTCCTTGTGCTGGTAAAAGTGTTGATCATTTTCATTATGTTCCCTGTTTTGATAAACGTGCATATCTGTTTTCAGGGAAAAGTCCAATACAGCTAAGTTTTGGGAAGAGAGTTGTGACACTGTACCCAATTCAGGAACCAGCACAGACAGCTGTGGGCTTTGGCAAGCAGGGCGTGCAGTACGTGCAGGCGCAGCAGTGCAGTGAGGACACTATGTCTACACCATCCTCCTTGGCACAGGGCACAGGCATCTCGCGGGGCAAGCTCATGTATGAAGGGGCCTGCACTGTGGCTGGCCCCTCCCCCCCCTCTGCCAGCCCCCTGCCCGCCACGTCTGCCAGTGTGGGCAGTGCCGGAGGAAAAGGTACATCTGAAGGCCGCACTGCCCATGGCTCTGTGGCCAGCAAGGGCAAGACTGCAGGCCAGAGCAAGACCAGACCAGCCACACTGAGTTCTAGTGGTGGCAGACTGCACTCCCAAGGCAAGGGAAAGCCAGGAAACATCCCTAACTTCCTCCCTGGCTTCTTGGATACAGATGACAGGATCCAACAGGCGGCGCCACGCCTTGGGGACAGGGAGGACATTAGCCACAGCCAGGTGGCCCCCACCTCGGCCTCTCCCCCTTCCTCCACTGCCTCTGCCTCCACTGCCTCTTCCTCCACTGCCTCTTCCACTGGGATTGCCTCCACAGGCAGCACTCACACCTCCAGGATGGAAGCCAGGGCAGACTTCCAGCCGGCGCTGGTGAAGAGCGAGATGATGGAAGTCCCCCAACTGCCCTCCAATTTGCCTTCCTTTGGTACCCACCTGGCCCTGACCACCTCCCTCCCCTCCATCCCCTTCAACTTTGACCTCAAGCTGCCTTCCCAGCCCATCCTGCCTGGAGGCACCCTTTCCACGAGTTCTCTGCCCAGCCTCAACTTGACCACCTTAGGTAACCTGACCAGTATGGACATAGAGAAGGAGTGTGCAGGCATCATCAAGATGACCCAGGAGCCAGGCACTGTGAAGTCCTAGAGAGGAGGCCTTCAGCAAAGTGGAAAGTTGTGTAGAGCATGGCATCCACTGTGTAGAACACTGCATCCACTGAAGACTGTGTAGAACACTGCATCCACTGAAGACAATGTAGAACACTGCATCCACTGGAGACAGTGTAGAACACTGCATCCACTTGAGACAGTGTAGAACACTGCATCCACTTGAGACAGTGTAGAACACTGCATCCACTTGAGACAGTGTAGAACACTGCATCCACTTGAGACAGTGTAGAACACTGCATCCACTGGAGACAGTTTGGAGCACTGCATCCACTGGAGACAGTTTAAAACACTACATCCACTGGAGACAGTGTAGAACACTGCATCCACTGAACACAGTGTAGAACACTGCATCCACTGTGTAGAACACTGTATCCACTGTAGAACACTGCATCCACTGGAGACAGTTTAGAACACTGCATCCACTGAAGACAGTGTGGAACACTGCATCCACTGGAGACAGTGTAGAACACTGCATCCACTGAAGACAGTGTAGAACACTGCATCCACTGGAGACAGTGTAGAACACTGCATCCACTGAAGACAGTTTAGCACACTGCATCCACTAGAGACGGTGTAGAACACTGCATCCACTGGAGAGTGTAGAACACTGCATCCACTGGAGACATTGTAGAACACTGCATCCACTGGAGACAGTGTAGAACACTGCATCCACTGAAGACAGTGTAGAACACTGCATCCACTGAAGACAGTGTAGAACACTGCATCCACTTGAGACAGTTTGGAACACTGCATCCACTGAAGACAGTGTAGAACACTGCATCCACTGAAGACAGTGTAGAACACTGCATCCACTGAAGACAGTGTAGAACACTGCATCCGCTAGAGACAGTGTAGAACACTGCATCCACTGGAGACAGTGTAGAACACTGCATCCACTGGAGACAGTGTAGAACATTGCATCCACTGGAGACAGTGTAGAACACTGCATCCACTGAAGACAATGTAGAACACTGCATCCAACGAATGACAGTTTGGAACACTGCATCCACTGAAGACAGTTTGGAACACTGCATCCACTGGAGACTGGTGTTGGCATCCCTGACACCACAGGACTGCCAGGCTTGAGTTACTGAAGCAGAGTCCTGGACTGATTTTGTTTGGACTTCGATTTTCTGGTAAACAATTTTTTATTTTTTACAAATCTCTCTTGGTTTTTAAAATGTTGCTTGTCCTGGAGACAACAGGAGATGGATGACAATGTGGTCAAACAGAAGTTTGGTCATGGAGTTTTTTTTGTTGTAGAGATAGGTTTATTGTAGTACTCATGTTCAGAAAGACTTTTTAAGCATGTCATTATCTACATAATTGTTATACATCATTCATTCATAGTGGTCAGTGACTTTTGACCTTTGCCTAGACAAGGGTCGGATGCAAATGAAAGAGTGCATGCTGTTGCTGCAGTGGATTGCAAACTGCAATTTGAACAACGCAGCAGCTGAGCAGCAACAAAGCAATGCTAGTAACTCCTGTGATTAACTTGTGAAACTTATTATTTGTAAAGGCCAAGTTTTCAGTGAGGGCTAAACATTTTTGAATATTAATTTTTTTCTTCTCGTTTCACTCCGTTGCGTAGAGGGCTACCTCAGGCATTTATTTTAAACTAAATTTCTTTGATCTAGTCTGTCTTGGACTGTTTGCCCCATTTTGAAATGAGCTGCCTCAATGGTGTGGGTGTGGTTTCAGAGTGTGAGGAGACTTGGCAGTCAGTTGCATCCATCAGCCTGAATGAAGCGGCTGTGTAGAAAGAAAGTTCCCCTGTATTTAATATATTCATTCATCTCCATCTGTGTATGTGTGTGCATATGTGTGTGTGCATAAATGCACGCATCTCTGTCTGTGCATACATGCATGCATCTCTGTGTGTGCATGATTACTTGTGTGTTGGAATGCGAGTATAATTTTACATGTATGTATGTAGGTGCATGCATATATGCATGCATGTATGTATGATTTTGAAATTCGGATAGTTGTTAGTATGCTGTGGTGCATTGGTGTACCTGCAATAGAGCATTTATTGAGATGTATACTGTATCAATAATTGAAATCTGTGATACTGATATTCATTGTCCTACATAGCATATATCAAGCATACATGAAGTTTCATTCTGACTAATGTGACACTTGTATGAACTGTTTTTGCAAAACAAGGTGGATGGTTTGCATCATAATGAAACAGAATCTACATACACCTGGCTGTACATAAACTGACTGTACATAAACCAATTGTACAGAAGTGAGTGATACAGAATTTACATATACCTGGTTGTACATGAACTGATTGTACAAGCTGATTGTACAAAACAGAGAGCCACACTCACAGGCACTGCCTTGATGCTGTCTCTCACTTCATATCATGTTATGGCAGAGTTGTTGAAGCTGTCTATTTCACTTTGTCATTTTTACAGAACCCATGTTTAAGAGTCCAGATTTTTCTCCCAAAGTGGCCATCGCATTTTGAATGCGTGGGACACAAAGTACGCATGCACACAAAACATTACACTGTAGTAGGTCTGAAGGCTGGCACACTTCCATCTGATTATTGTGTTTGAATAATAAATTCTCCACTCATGTATGGACTTCCTGTGCTCTTTGAGTCTGTGTTCTCAGATTGCTGCAGTAACCACATCTCCACATCAGAAGGAAAGAGCTAAAGCAGTGTGCTGTGTGGTCTGATTGCTGCCATGCCGCCCACATCTCCACATCAGAAGGAAAGAGCTAAAGCAGTACACTGTGTTCTCAGATTGCTGCAGTACCCACATCTCCACACCACAAGGAAAGAGCTAAAGCAGCATGCTGTGTTGTCTGATTGCTGTAATGCCTACATCTCCACATCAGAAGGAAAGAACTAAAGCAGTATGCTGTGTGGTCTGATTGCTGCAATGCCCACATCTCCACATCAGAAGGAAAGAACTAAAGCAGTATGCTGTGTGGTCTGATTGCTGCAATGCCCACATCTCCACATCAGAAGGAAAGAGCTAAAGCGGTACACTGTGTGGTCTGATTGCTACAGTACCCACATCTCCACATCAGAAGGAAAGAGCTAAAGCAGTATGCTGTGTGGTCTGATTGCTGCAATGCCCACATCTCCACATCACAAGGAAAGAGCTAAAGCGGTACACTGTGTGGTCTGATTGCTGCAATGCCCACATCTCCACATCAGAAGGAAAGAGCTAAAGCAGTATGCTGTGTGGTCTGATTGCTGCAATGCCCACATCTCCACATCACAAGGAAAGAGCTAAAGCAGTATGCTGTGTGGTCTGATTGCTGTAATGCCCACATCTCCACACCAGAAGGAAAGAGCTAAAGCAGTACACTGTGTGGTCTGATTGCTGCAATGCCCACATCTCCACACCAGAAGGAAAGAGCTAAAGCAGTATGCTGTGTGGTCTGATTGCTGCAATGCCCACATCTCCGCACCACAAGCAAAGAGCTAAAGCAGTATGCTGTGTGGTCTGATTGCTGCAATGCCCACATCTCCGCACCACAAGCAAAGAGCTAAAGCAGTACGCTGTGTGGTCTGATTGCTACAGTACCCACATCTCCACACCAGAAGGAAAGAGCTAAAGCAGTATGCTGTGTGGTCTGATTGCTGCAATGCCCACATCTCCACATCAGAAGGAAAGAGCTAAAGCAGTACACTGTGTGGTCTGATTGCTGCAATGCCCACATCTCCACACCACAAGGAAAGAACTAAAGCAGTATGCTGTGTGGTCTGATTGCTGCAATGCCCACATCTCCACGTCAGAAGGAAAGAGCTAAAGCAGTATGCTGTGTGGTCTGATTGCTGCAATGCCCACATCTCCACATCACAAGGAAAGAGCTAAAGCAGTATGCTGTGTGGTCTGATTGCTGTAATGCCCACATCTCCACACCAGAAGGAAAGAGCTAAAGCAGTACACTGTGTGGTCTGATTGCTGCAATGCCCACATCTCCACACCACAAGGAAAGAACTAAAGCAGTATGCTGTGTGGTCTGATTGCTGCAATGCCCACATCTCCACATCACAAGGAAAGAGCTAAAGCAGTATGCTGTGTGGTCTGATTGCTGTAATGCCCACATCTCCACATCACAAGGAAAGAGCTAAAGCAGTATGCTGTGTGGTCTGATTGCTGCAATGCCCACATCTCCACATCACAAGGAAAGAGCTAAAGCAGTATGCTGTGTGGTCTGATTGCTGTAATGCCCACATCTCCACACCAGAAGGAAAGAGCTAAAGCAGTATGCTGTGTGGTCTGATTGCTGCAATGCCCACATCTCCACACCACAAGCAAAGAGCTAAAGCAGTATGCTGTGTGGTCTGATTGCTACAGTACCCACATCTCCACACCAGAAGGAAAGAGCTAAAGCAGTATGCTGTGTGGTCTGATTGCTACAGTACCCACATCTCCACACCAGAAGGAAAGAGCTAAAGCAGTACGCTGTGTGGTCTGATTGCTGCAATGCCCACATCTCCACATGAGAAGGAAAGAGCTAAAGCAGTATGCTGTGTGGTCTGATTGCTACAGTACCCACATCTCCACACCAGAAGGAAAGAGCTAAAGCAGTACGCTGTGTGGTCTTATTGCTGCAATGCCCACATCTCCACATCAGAAGGAAAGAGCTAAAGCAGTACACTGTGTGGTCTGATTGCTGCAATGCCCACATCTCCACACCACAAGGAAAGAGCTAAAGCAGTATGCTGTGTGGTCTGATTGCTGCAATGCCCACATCTCCACATCAGAAGGAAAGAGCTAAAGCAGTACACTGTGTGGTCTGATTGCTGCAATGCCCACATCTCCACACCAGAAGGAAAGAGCTAAAGCAGTATGCTGTGTGGTCTGATTGCTGCAATGCCCACATCAGAAGGAAAGAGCTAAAGCGGTACGCTGTGTGGTCTGATTGCTGCAATGCCCACATCTCCACACCACAAGGAAAGAGCTAAAGCAGTATGCTGTGTGGTCTGATTGCTGCAATGCCCACATCTCCACACCACAAGGAAAGAGCTAAAGCAGTATGCTGTGTGGTCTGATTGCTGCAATGCCCACATCTCCACACCACAAGGAAAGAGCTAAAGCAGTATGCTGTGTTGTCTGATTGCTGCAATGCCCACATCTCCACATCAGAAGGAAAGAGCTAAAGCAGTACACTGTGTGGTCTGATTGCTGCAGTACCCACATCTCCACATCAGAAGGAAAGAGCTAAAGCGGTATGCTGTGTGGTCTGATTGCTGCAATGCCCACATCTCCACACCACAAGGAAAGAGCTAAAGCAGTATGCTGTGTGGTCTGATTGCTGCAATGCCCACATCTCCACACCACAAGGAAAGAGCTAAAGCAGTATGCTGTGTTGTCTGATTGCTGCAATGCCCACATCTCCACATCAGAAGGAAAGAGCTAAAGCAGTATGCTGTGTGGTCTGATTGCTGCAATGCCCACATCTCCACACCACAAGGAAAGAGCTAAAGCAGTATGCTGTGTGGTCTGATTGCTGCAATGCCCACATCTCCACATCAGAAGGAAAGAGCTAAAGCAGTATGCTGTATTTTCTGATTGCTACAATGCCCACATCTCCACACCACAAGGAAAGAGCTAAAGCAGTACACTGTGTGGTCTGATTGCTGCAATGCCTACATCTCCACATCAGAAGGAAAGAGCTAAAGCAGTATGCTGTGTGGTCTGATTGCTGCAATGCCCACATCTCCACATCAGAAGGAAAGAGCTAAAGCAGTATGCTGTATTTTCTGATTGCTACAATGCCCACATCTCCACACCACAAGGAAAGAGCTAAAGCAGTATGCTGTGTGGTCTGATTGCTGCAGTACCCACATCTCCACATCAGAAGGAAAGAGCTAAAGCAGTACACTGTGTGGTCTGATTGCTGCAATGCCCACATCTCCACATCAGAAGGAAAGAGCTAAAGCAGTACACTGTGTGGTCTGATTGCTGCAATGCCCACATCTCCACATCAGAAGGAAAGAGCTAAAGCAGTATGCTGTGTGGTCTGATTGCTGCAATGCCCACATCTCCACATCAGAAGGAAAGAGCTAAAGCAGTACGCTGTGTGGTCTGATTGCTGCAGTACCCACATCTCCACACCACAAGGAAAGAGCTAAAGCAGTACACTGTGTTGTCTGATTGCTGCAATGCCCACATCTCCACATCACAAGGAAAGAGCTAAAGCAGTATGCTGTGTGGTCTGATTGCTGCAATGCCTACATCTCCACATCACAAGGAAAGAGCTAAAGCAGTATGCTGTGTTGTCAGATTGCTGCAATGCCCACATCTCCACATCAGAAGGAAAGAGCTAAAGCAGTATGCTGTGTGGTCTGATTGCTGCAATGCCCACATCTCCACACCACAAGGAAAGAGCTAAAGCAGTATGCTGTGTGGTCTGATTGCTACAGTACCCACATCTCCACACCAGAAGGAAAGAGCTAAAGCAGTATGCTGTGTGGTCTGATTGCTGCAATGCCCACATCTCCACATCAGAAGGAAAGAGCTAAAGCAGTATGCTGTGTTGTCAGATTGCTGCAATGCCCACATCTCCACACCACAAGCAAAGAGCTAAAGCAGTATGCTGTGTGGTCTGATTGCTGTAATGCCTACATCTCCACATCAGAAGGAAAGAGCTAAAGCAGTATGCTGTGTTGTCAGATTGCTACAGTACCCACATCTCCACACCAGAAGGAAAGAGCTAAAGCAGTACGCTGTGTGGTCTGATTGCTGTAATGCCCACATCTCCACACCACAAGGAAAGAGCTAAAGCAGTATGCTGTGTGGTCTGATTGCTGCAATGCCCACATCTCCACATCACAAGGAAAGAGCTAAAGCAGTATGCTGTGTGGTCTGATTGCTGCAATGCCCACATCTCCACATCAGAAGGAAAGAGCTAAAGCAGTATGCTGTGTGGTCTGATTGCTGCAGTACCCACATCTCCACATCAGAAGGAAAGAGCTAAAGCAATATGCTGTGTGGTCTGATTGCTGCAATGCCCACATCTCCACATCACAAGGAAAGAGCTAAAGCAGTATGCTGTGTGGTCTGATTGCTGCAATGCCCACATCTCCACATCACAAGGAAAGAGCTAAAGCAGTATGCTGTGTGGTCTGATTGCTGCAATGCCCACATCTCCACATCAGAAGGAAAGAGCTAAAGCAGTATGCTGTGTTGTCAGATTGCTGCAATGCCCACATCTCCACATCACAAGGAAAGAGCTAAAGCAGTATGCTGTGTGGTCTGATTGCTGCAATGCCCACATCTCCACATCACAAGGAAAGAGCTAAAGCAGTACGCTGTGTGGTCTGATTGCTGCAATGCCCACATCTCCACATCAGAAGGAAAGAGCTAAAGCAGTATGCTGTGTGGTCTGATTGCTGCAGTACCCACATCTCCACATCACAAGGAAAGAGCTAAAGCAGTATGCTGTGTGGTCTGATTGCTGCAATGCCCACATCTCCACATCACAAGGAAAGAGCTAAAGCAGTATGCTGTGTTGTCAGATTGCTGCAATGCCCACATCTCCACATCACAAGGAAAGAGCTAAAGCAGTATGCTGTGTGGTCTGATTGCTACAGTACCCACATCTCCACACCAGAAGGAAAGAGCTAAAGCAGTATGCTGTGTGGTCTGATTGCTGCAATGCCCACATCTCCACATCAGAAGGAAAGAGCTAAAGCAGTATGCTGTGTGGTCTGATTGCTGCAATGCCCACATCTCCACATCAGAAGGAAAGAGCTAAAGCAGTATGCTGTGTGGACTGATTGCTGCAATTGCCCACATCTCCACACCACAAGGAAAGAGCTAAAGCAGTATGCTGTGTGGTCTGATTGCTACAGTACCCACATCTCCACATCAGAAGGAAAGAGCTAAAGCAGTACACTGTGTTTTCTGATTGCTACAATGCCCACATCTCCACATCAGAAGGAAAGAGCTAAAGCAGTACGCTGTGTGGTCTGATTGCTGCAGTACCCACATCTCCACATCACAAGGAAAGAGCTAAAGCAGTATGCTGTGTGGTCTGATTGCTGCAATGCCCACATCTCCACATCAGAAGGAAAGAACTAAAGCAGTACGCTGTGTGGTCTGATTGCTGCAATGCCCACATCTCCACATCAGAAGGAAAGAGCTAAAGCAGTACGCTGTGTGGTCTGATTGCTGCCATGCCCACATCTCCACATCAGAAGGAAAGAGCTAAAGCAGTATGCTGTGTGGTCTGATTGCTACAATGCCCACATCTCCACACCACAAGGAAAGAGCTAAAGCAGTATGCTGTGTGGTCTGATTGCTGCAGTACCCACATCTCCACATCACAAGGAAAGAGCTAAAGCAGTACACTGTGTGGTCTGATTGCTGCAATGCCCACATCTCCACGTCACAAGGAAAGAGCTAAAGCGGTACGCTGTGTGGTCTGATTGCTGCCATGCCCACATCTCCACATCAGAAGGAAAGAGCTAAAGCAGTATGCTGTATTTTCTGATTGCTGCAATGCCCACATCTCCACATCACAAGGAAAGAGCTAAAGCGGTACGCTGTGTGGTCTGATTGCTGCCATGCCCACATCTCCACATCAGAAGGAAAGAGCTAAAGCAGTATGCTGTATTTTCTGATTGCTGCAATGCCCACATCTCCACATCAGAAGGAAAGAGCTAAAGCGGTACACTGTGTGGTCTGATTGCTGCAATGCCCACATCTCCACATCACAAGGAAAGAGCTAAAGCAGTACACTGTGTGGTCTGATTGCTGCAATGCCCACATCTCCACATCACAAGGAAAGAGCTAAAGCAGTACGCTGTGTGGTCTGATTGCTGCCATGCCCACATCTCCACATCAGAAGGAGAGAGCTAAAGCAGTATGCTGTGTGGTCTGATTGCTGCAGTACCCACATCTCCACATCACAAGGAAAGAGCTAAAGCAGTATGCTGTATTTTCTGATTGCTGCAATGCCCACATCTCCACATCAGAAGGAAAGAGCTAAAGCGGTATGCTGTGTGGTCTGATTGCTGCAATGCCCACATCAGAAGGAAAGAGCTAAAGCGGTACGCTGTGTGGTCTGATTGCTGCAGTACCCACATCTCCACATCAGAAGGAAAGAGCTAAAGCAGTATGCTGTGTGGTCTGATTGCTGGGGACATTGAAGAAACGGACACTACTGTCACGGTGTTGATGGGCTGAAGGAAGCGGACGCCACTGCTATGGAAGGCTGCAAGAAGTGGACACTGCTGGATGTATGGACGGAAGTTGGATGGATGGAGTTTTATGGGCTATCAGCCTTTGTAGGCTATGTATATGTTGTGAAGTCTTTGTTCACAGTCATGGAACTCGCCAGAATGTTCCGACCCTCCTTTGTTCTAACCCCAGCCCCGCATGTCTCAGAGCAACCAGCATGAATCATCTCCCCGAAATTGTACCTGACTAGTGGAACAGTCAGGGTACCTTCTAGAAAAGTCTGGTTCCCCTTTGTTCTCGCTGCTCCCTTCTCTGCTATAGATAGTACCTTTGCTCTCATGAGATGGCTTGGTATTGGCCGAAGCGTTTGTTCCTGCATCCCAGTCGAGGGTATATGACGTGAACACTGCCGAGCACTCTTTAAACCCCTCTCCCCATACCTCTCTCTCTCTCTCTCTCTCTCCCTCTCTCTCTCCCCCCCACACCCCTCTCTCTCATAGCTGCCCTAGCTCCCCTCCCCTGACCTCTGGCCCCTGCGGCCGGAGGGTGGAGCGTTAGAGGGCGGAAGGACAAGGTCATAGAGTGATTAGCGGGGGCCAGGAATTCTCATCTCCAGTAGTGAATAAAGGGGTTATACCGAAACATCATTGAAACTGTTGACTTGCTTGGGAAAGCCTGAGCGTTCCGCAAGGGATTGGATTGGATTGATGTGTTTTACGGCCTATCAGCCTTCGTAGACTATGTACTTTAAAAGGGCGTTTGATAGTGTGCCCCATAGACGCTTTGTCCTAAAGACGGAAGCCCATGGCATCAGCGGAAAGGTTCTGCCCTGGATCGCGGACTTCCTGAGCGGAAGACAGTGTGTGGTTGTCAACGGAGCGCAGTCATCGGAGGCCGAAGTGACGAGTGGTATTCCCCAAGGAAGCGTTCTCGGACCTATGCTGTTCGTTTTGAACATAAACGACCTACCTAACGTTGACGCAAACTACGTACGGATGTTCGCTGACGACATCAAGGTCTACACCAGAAGTGACATTGAGGGAGCCCCACAAACCCTGCAGAACGATTTGGAGAGTCTCCAGGACTGGTCTCAACAGTGGCTTCTGAACTTCCACCCAGAGAAATGTCATGTCCTGAAGCTGGGGAATAAGAGGTCAGAAGCTATCTACTACATGACTGGGAGGAACGCGGCAGGTGGAGACTGCAGCATTGCATTAGAAGAAACCGACTTCGAGAAAGACAGGGGTCTACGTGGACAACAACCTATGTTTTAGCAAACACGTCGCCTTGTCAGCAGCGAAAGCCAACAGAGTCATGGGGGTCATCCGACGGTCGTTCGACTACCTCACAGAAGAGGTTTTCCTGCAGCTCTACAAGTCCCTTGTTCGGCCGAATCTCGAGTATGGCCACGCTGTATGGCAACCGCAACACAAAACCATTTGTCAGGAGGTGGAGAACGTACAGCGAAGGGCAACCAAGCTGATATAGGCTCGCTGAAAGAAAAATCATACAGTGAACGGCTGGCCGCACTTAAACTACCCTGTCTGGAGCATCGACGTAAGAGGGGGACATGATTGAAGTCTACAAATACCTACATCATGGCATCTACCGGACACAGCGCCCCCAGTTCTCCCTTTTCACCGGTACGACTCAACTACGGAAACTGACGGAAACCGACGGAAACCGACGGAAACTGACGGAAACCGACGGAAACCTATGACTCAAAATAAAGAAACCACTCAATATGCTGTAGAAACTTGCAGCAACGTTTGATATTTGATATTTGGGACAAATAGAGCTCTTCCCGGGATGTTATGCTTCTGCAACAGTTTCTGTGCTGCTCTGTCTTTGGGAGTGTTTTGCAGGTTTGGAGGAAACCGACGGAAACTGACGGAAACCGACGGAAACCTATGACACAAAATACGGAATCCGCTCAATATGCTGTAGAAACTTGCAGCAACGTTTGATATTTGATATTTGGGACAAATAGAGCTCTTCCCGGGATGTTATGCTTTTGCAACAGTTTCTGAGCTGCTCTGTCTTTGGGAAGGTTTTGCAGGTTTGGAGGTCGTGCACTATGGGGATGAAGAGGGATTTGGCCGTGAAGTAGAAGTTGCTCGCGTCTGGCAACTGCCACTGCCTTTTCATAGCTAGTTTCTGCCGCCTGAAAAAGTAAACATGTATACTAACCTTCTCCACCCGCATCAAGATCAGGACTTATACTTCTGCACCGCCATTCATTTCCAGTACACTAACTCTCAAGCGTTCCAGAACAAAATTAGTAGTTTCAGTCCATATTTGAAACGAATCCGTCCCAAACTATCAAAGGTACACTTAAGCTTCCAAAGTTAGAACAATGTAGATGCTCTTTCTGTCCATTCTAGTAAACTAGAGATTTTGCCTACCGGCATCTGACTCTGGTTTACAGAATGCTTTCTGTCTTGTCGCAAAAATGCGCCTGTCGGCTGCAGAAGAGTAATACAAAATCAAAAAAAGTCTCATGTATGTGACCTGCAATTTTTACTCCACCAGAATAATATCAAGACCTTTTGAGAGTTATACAGTCTAATATATGCTTTATTATTATCATTATTAGGCTTGCCTTTTGGAGTCTGTCCAGAGCTGCATCGTAATCGTAAGAACCGACTGGATTCAAACAGCACCGGCGGCAGATGTAGTCTTCACTCTTAAGCGCTAGCCAATCACACCAGGTATCGTCTGACATTTCCTCGCACCGTTTGTGGTTCCAGAAAAGACACACCTGAAAACATAAGTGTTTAGTATCATCATCTTCGTCATTATCATCATCGTCATCGAAACAAGTTTGTTTTCTTATTCTTGATCACCATCAGTGTCATCGTCATCACCATTCGTCATCTTCGTCATCATCACCATCATCATCTTCGCTATCATCATCTTCGTTGACGTCATCATCATCTTCATCATCACCATTATCATCATCATCATCATCATCATCATCGTCATCGTCAAGATCATCGTCATCCTCTTCATCATCATCATCGTCATCATCTGCCACGTCATTATCATCATCATCATCATCATCATCATCTTCGTCATCATCATCATAGTCGTCATCTTTAACATATTCATCATCATCGCCATCTTCGTCGTCATGATCATCATCATCTTCCTCCTCCTCCTGCTCCTCCTCCTGCTCCTCCTCCTGCTCCTCCTCCTGCTCCTCCTCCTCCTCCTCCTCCTCCTCCTCCTCCTCCTCCTCCTCCTCCTCCTCCTCCTCCTCCTCCTCCTCCTCCTCCTCCTCCTCCTCCTCCTCCTCCTCCTCAGAATCATTCTCATCATCATCGAAACAAGTTTGGTTTTTTATTCTTGATCACCGTCAGCGTCATGATGAACCTACTAAATTGATACAACTGTAAAGTGTACGTACCTCGCACTGGATGCAGCGAGTTTCCTCAGTTTCCTTGTGGCAAACTCCACACGGGAACAGCACTGGCTTTATTTTTTGTCGTTTCGGCTTCGGCATTCTGTCAGTGGATTCCTATAACAAAACCAAAACATCACCACCATCATTATAAATAAAAACAACAACAACAAACATCACCATCATCATCATCATCTCCTCCTCATCTCCTCCTCCTCATTATCCTCATTCTCATCATCATCATCATCATAAACCGAAAATTGATTCCAGTAAGCCTAGGGTCCTCATCAGCAATTAATTTAGGAGCTCGTAATCAATAACAAAAAGTGTCATGCTTGCATTGTTATATCATTCTTCATCAACGAACCAACAGACTAAACTGATGAATTAACTACCCAAATAACCCCCCAAAATCATCATCATCATTATCATCATCATCATCATATAAAATTACATACCTTCTTAAAATTTCACTCCAGTAAGATTACAGCAAAATAATCCTGAAATGGATAATGCAACTATAAGAGCTTGTCAAATCAACAAACAAACAAACACGAACGACACTACAAAATCAATTTCTTTTACTTCTTCATTAACAAACATCATCATCATCATTATCATCATCATCATGAATTGAAAAATCACAAACCTCTGTCTCAATGTCTTGTTCCAATGATGACGGACTGAGGCTATTAGTGGGGATGTGAGCTCAGATACTGAGAGACATTGGGTTTATAAAAATGAAGTACAGCAACTCTGTTCAGTGTTCAGTGTTCTGAAATCAACTCACCTCAACTTCATTGGTAGCTAGAGTCACCAGAGGAAACAGCCTGAAGCTAGACAAGCCCCGCTACAGACTCAATGTCAGGAAATTTCTTCAGCGAGAGGGTTGTGAACATCTGGAACAGCCTGCCCGACCAAGTCGTGACTGCACCATAGGTGTGAATGCCTTTAAGGCCAGGTTGGACGCCCACTGGACAGACCTCCCTTCTATTTACGAACCAGAGTGCTACTTGTAACTTAAGGGCTCGATCCCACCACGCGCATGCCTAAAAGTTACAACGAAGACGAACCCGGAAGGATGAACAGGCCTTAATGGCCTCAATTAAGCATCTTACAAGTACAAGTACAAGTACAAGTAAAGCCAGTAAGCACGAAAATCACTAGAACAGTTTAGAGTAAACACAAATCAAGTCATGGTGTCCCTAGTTATTCGCCTCTTACGAATCGCGTAGGGAGACGCGGTGGGTCAATTCTTCCCCCGAACCCACAGGGGGATCACCGCACTCTTGCATGAGACGTACCGCGCCACAGACGTCACAACGACCCACGTGCCGGTATATGTGTCAGGCAGCTTGCTTTTACAAAGTCATCAAGCAGCAAAACTCGTTTGCTCGCTGCAGTCATAGATCATCATCGCCCGCATCCCAGCCCTGATTACAATTAATGACTGTCACTAATAGAGACTAATCAGCAGGAAAATCCCCCTCAACCCCCATCCCCACCCTCACTCGATCTCACCCCCGACCCTCACTCGATCTCACCCCCCACCCTCACTCGATCTCACCCCCGACCCTCACTGCTGCTTTGAAGGCTCAGGCTGCAACTGTGATCTCCAGTCCACACAGTTGAAGTGTCCGTAGAACTGGGCGCGATCGTATGGTCAGTTGCGTCCGTGCGGGTCGATTGCCGCTCACCAGCCCATAATGGGCGAGCCTGCACCTCTTCAGGAAGTAGAAGTTACCATGACAATGGGTAATTATGGGCATGGGCGGAACCGACAGCGTGGGAAAAGGCGCCATCGCCGATTCACTGCAGCTGTCGCTGCCGCCTGACTAAACAGGTCGACTGTGAGGCTTTTGAGGGCAGCCACTGTGGCCGGGACCGAGACTGAGTGGGGTCCAGCCATCTCGCCGCAGCAAAAGGTCAACCCGGCACTTAGAACGGGACCTCCCCGTTGTCGTACGTCCCCAATCACGGCAGCAATGAGAGCGCCCTCTGTGTAAGTGCAGGCGGCAAATGGCAAACAGTGGCTTCCTTCCTGCATGATGCCAGCTGCCTTATGGGGATGCTCAAGCCCAGCACTTACAGGATGCATAACAACTGTACTTTCTTACCCTGTCATTGACAGATGAACAGTAATTCTCCTCTTGAACTGTAGATCTTTTTCAATGGTGCGTGTGTTTCTCACCTGCATGTGAAGAACTTCAGTGAGAACTTCGATAGACTTACAAGACACGAGTCCATTGAGCAAGGACTGAATCATATCAATATTTTTCTGATAGTTGAGGCTGACCTATCATTAAAATTATCCTCATGCATGTTTGATTTTGCAAGAAAGACTCCGTATTCTCCATTTTATTTTATCAATTTTTATTAGTTGAACTCTCATGACCTTCTTTTGGTTTTGAGAGAGAGAGAGAGAGAGAGAGAGAGAGAGAGAGAGAGAGAGAGAGAGATGGGGGGGGGGGAGCTGGGGAAAAGGGGGAGGAAGGGAAGAGAGAATGAGAGTAAGAAGGTGGTTGGGTTGGAGAGAGAGGGTGGGAGAGAGGGTGGGGGAGAGGGAGTGAGGGAGTGAGGGAGGAGAGAGAGAGAGAGAGAGAGAGAGAGAGAGAGAGAGAGAGAGAGAGAGAGAGAGAGAGAGAGAGAGAGAGAGAGAGAGAGAGAGAGAACGAATGGATGAACGAACTTTATTTTACAAGGGTAGTGACTTAGGCAGTAGTGCCTTTCTTACATTCAGCCCTTGAGGCAAAATATTCAGATGTGGTAAGAGAGAGAGCGAGAGCGAGAGAGAGAGAGAGAGAGAGAGAGAGAGAGAGAGAGAGAGAGAGAGAGAGATGGGGGGGGGGGGGGGCTGGGGAAAGGGGGAGGAAGGGAAGAGAGAATGAGAGTAAGAGGGTGGGTGGGTTGGAGAGATAGGGTTTGGGAGAGGGTTGGGGAGAGGGGTGGAGGGAGGGAGGAGAGAGAGAGAGAGAGAGAGAGAGAGAGAGAGAGAGAGAGAGAGAGAGAGAGAGAGAGAGATAGAGAGAGAGTCAGTATAATTATCGCAAGAATTATACATGTACAATTTCTTACACATACTAAAATGGGTAGATAGTGTACCAGAGAAGCAAAATTCTAATATGGAACTTGAAGTAACTACAATGACATATACATAAAAAAACTATTTTCTAAACATCCAAATGTTAAAAACAAATAACATACATGTAGGCCAAAGCCTCTTGGTGTACACTCCTCCCCTACTCCCCCACCCCCAATCAGCCGGAACCCCTCCAATAGTTCAGCCAGGGGTGGCCTGAAGTAAGCATATGTGAAGAATGGACAATGTAGGATACACACTTAGCCGTTCCACTGTCTAGACGTCAGATGAAAGCGTGGAAAACTATGTCATAGGATGATGCCTGAGAATAGTGCGAATTTTGTCTTTGAACATAGGCAAAGATTTGATACATTTTATGTCATCAGGCAGTGTATTCCACAGAGCAGCCCCAGAGTAAGATAGGCTCGATTTGAACAAATCGATGCGAGGCTGAGGCAGGAGAAATTTGTCATGTCCTCTGAATGATGACTGCTCAAATAGTTTGGTTAGATATTCTGGTGTTCGGCCATCTTTTACCTTTTTCACAAGCACACACTTATTGAGCTGCAGATGCTTATGGAGAGGCAAAATGTCAAGCATTTCCATTTTCTTTTCAGTGCTGAGAGATTTATTTGGGATCATAAGCTTAGAAGCTCTTCTGTATAGTGAATTAACTCTCTTCAAATTAGCTTCACTACAGTTATCCCACAATGTTGATGCGTAATTGATGTGTGATACGATGTGGGCACTGAAAAAGATTTTGCAGGTTTCCGTGTCTACAAAGTGCCTCAGCTTTGACAGTAGAAAGAGATTGCTTGAAATCTTTTTGCACATCAGATTTATGTGTGAATTCCAGTCTAACTGTTCGTCAATCATCACCCCAAGCACTTTGTGTTCTTTCACCTTTTCTATCGGCCCTGCATCAAGTGAGAGTGGGAGTGACAAAGGATGTAGTTGATGTTTTTGCCTTGTGGTTATCACCATATACTTGGTTTTGGACGGGTTGAGGACCATATGATTTGAAAGACACCAGCAACATATTTCATCAAGACTCTTTTGGAGTTTATCTGCCACAGTTTCGGTTGAGCTGTCCGCGGTAGACAGCGTTGTATCATCTGCAAACATGTTACATGAGACCTTTCTATCTGTGACATGCAAGGGTAGGTCATTTATGAATAAGCAGAATAAAAGGGGGCCTAGTACAGATCCCTGTGGGACACCCGCTTTTAGAATACCATACTTGGAAACGTGCCCATCGAATTGGACACATTGTTGTCGATTATCCAGGAATGACTGAAAAAACTTCACAGTCGTGTGACCATGAAAATAAAGAGCCAGTTTATCCAATAGTATGCCGTGATGTACCATGTCAAAGGCTTTTCTGAAATCTAGGAGGACAGATCCTATCACTTTCGATGTGTTAATGGCGTGCAGCCAGGTGTCTATCAGGTGGGATAATGCAGTATGGCAGGAATGTTTTGGTCGGAAGCCGGATTGAAGGGGGTGTAGAAGACTGTGCCGATCAAGAAATGCCAACAGATGTTTGTGAACGTGTCATTCAATTGGTTTCGATAAAATTGATAGAACTGATATGGGTCGGAAGTCATCTAGACTTGTGGGAGTTTTCACTTTTGGTAGAGGGATAACTTGAGCTTTTTTCCATTCATCTGGGAAGTTTTGCTTGATAATGCACAAATTGTATATGTATGTGAGCGAGTTGATTACATATGGCAGAGAGAGTTTGAGAAGAAATCTATTGATGCCATTAGGTCCTGTTGTTTTTTAGTTGAGTTTATCAATAAATCTGCCAACTTCATGAACAGCAAGAAGAGGAATCTCAAATTCCAATGAAGACAATAGTCTCTCCTGGCAGAATTTTTGGAGATATGCTGTTTCAGATTGGAAATTATGGTTGCTATCGCGAGAGAATAACTTTTCAGCCACAGAAAGGAAGTGATTATTGCAGTCGTTAACATCGTCGGGTGGGTATGATGAGGGAACTTTAGCTCCGTTTCGTTTGGTAACTGTAGGTATTTATGGCGTTCCATACTGAGGTGATGTTTTTGTTATCAGTTATAAGTTTCTGAAAATATTCTTTCTTTGCTTTCCTCACGAAGCTTTTAACTGCATTTCTTTGTTTTTTGTATGCAATGACATCATTGCTTTTCCTGTGTTTATCTCTGAGGGATATTGCTTGCATTACTTCCTTGGTTAACCATGGTGGCAGCGTTGGATGACGTACGCGTTTTCGTCTGAACGGAACGTGTTTGTTAATTACTCATAGAAATATGTTGAGAGAGAGAGAGAGAGAGAGAGAGAGAGAGAGAGAGAGAGAGAGAGAGAGAGAGAGAAAGAGAGAGAGAGAGAGAGGATGACAATGATACATGTCTCTCCAGGTTTACTAGAGGTCCTCACAGCTTTATCTCTCTCTCTCTGTGTGTGTGTGTGTGTGTGTGTGTGTGTGTTTGTCATTCCCGACTTACCCAAGACTTAGGGGACGCCTTGTGAGTGCAAGCCATATGGTGCCGTGACGTCAGTCAGGGGCCTCAGTGCCCTGGCATCACGGCCAGGAAAGGGACTTCCCCTCTCTGCACTGAGGAGCCCTAGGGCCAGAAACCTCCCATTCGCCTTGTACGGTGTGGCAGCACGGGAGACCTAAATTAACTTGCAATGGAAAGCGTGATGTGCTACAGAAGATTTCAGTAGAACCTCCAGTGAGGAAGCGGGATGTGTCTCTTCTGGACCGCTTGGAACGGTGAGGGCAGGGGCGGGTTTCCCAGAGGGAATAAGAACTGTCTTACTCGATCCTTTCGCGGACCAGAGGCGCGTTTCGTTTCGAAAGGTTTAAATGAAAGTCAGAGATGAGCGCTCGCAAAGCCCAAAGATTTTCTCCTCATTGAACCTGTCCATGCGGGCGCTGGCCGTGGGCGCTCATGTCTGAACTTCTATTTAAAATTTACCTTTCGAAACGAAACGACCGTCTAGTTCCGCGAGAGGATCGCGTATGATGCGTTAGGGCATTCTGTGAACCCGAGTCAGTATGGCGTCAGGATTGCTTCATGCAAACCCGCCTCTGATTTCATGATCATGAACCAGCCCATTCTAGTTCATTCGAGACTTCGCCTGCCGGCGAAAGAGGCTCAGTTCATATCACGTGATGGAACTATCCGTCCGGAATAGTCATAAGGAGGTCACACGAGAGGCTTGTGGGATAGCCCTCTGCTCCCTGACATACGCCTTTAATTTAGTTCTAAAACTATTTCGTACAAAACTCATAAATTACGCTTGTTGAGCGTTCATTCGATAAAATAAAATGTTTGTGTTGAAATAGAAACAAGTTTAGACATCTGAAATATTTCTGTAAAAAGTGGAAGAAATAGTATCCAGAACGAACTATTTTTGGCGCAATGCTGTAATGCAAATGGTCAAGTGTATTACGCATCCATTGCGACCTGTGCCAGCGAGTCGCGTTTGGAGCCTTCGTACCTTCACTCCCCAGTATCTTGCACAGAGGCCATCCAGGCCGAGCGTCTGACGCCACTTGCGCCACCTGTGCCACCTAACGGTCACGTTACGTCGCTGAGGTTGCTCTCCTTTCCGTCGCGACACAAGGCAGTCCAAGTTACGCCTGTTCCTTTCCGTCGCAACACAAGGCAGTCCAAGTTACGCCTGTTCCTTTCCGTCGCAACACAAGGCAGTCCAAGTTACGCCTGTTCCTTTCCGTCGCAACACAAGGCAGTCCAAGTTACGCCTGTTCCTTTCCGTCGCAACACAAGGCAGTCCAAGTTAAGCCTGTTCCTTTCCGTCGCAACACAAGGCAGTCCAAGTTACGCCTGTTCCTTTCCGTCGCAACACAAGGCAGTCCAAGTTACGCCTGTTCCTTTCCGTCGCAACACAAGGCAGTCCTAGTTACGCATGTTCTTATTCCTTCGTTCCCTCACTGCAGTTTAATGCCTCGTGTCTTGCTATGTCTCACGTTGAGATACATGTATATCTACATCTATGTAAGATCGTGAAGACAGCATTTCATATCGATATCTCACACGATTTACCGTAATTTTTCTGTTCATCCTATTAAAAAAAACTGTTCATCCTAAAAACACACACACACACACTGCCTCGTTCTGTTTGCGAGACAAGGTCTATGCAGTCCTATGCCGGTGTATGTAGACGGTTCCCTAAACCTTTGAAGTGCTTTCTACGAAGAAAACACCATGAAGGACAGAGCGAGAAGGACGACAGATGGCACCACGCAGCAGCAGCTGACAGCAACAGACCAGGAGGCACACATACGCACGCTGCAAGTGGGTGGACATTTTGTGGGAGTTTACAAAAGCTGGGTGGAAAGAAGTGGCAACTTGAGGCACCTCATTATGTGACTCACACAGTATCTTAGATGTCAAATTTTCAAACTGATCGTGAAATTACATATAATGTTGGCTATTTCTTACTTTTGCCGAGTTTATTGCTTGATCAAACAATGTCCCAGTGTAAGAATACAACTGCTGTGTACATCAAAGAATCCCCCCCACCCACCCCCACACACACAAGCAGCTTGATAGGGCGCCAATTGTCATTCTCATTTATCCCTGCAAGGCAGATCTCCCCATGCTACCAGCACGACAGGCATTTGCCAGCCCATGTGCGGAATTTGATTTCTGTTTACTTGTTTCGGATGCAAGCACTGTAAAGTAGGCTTCACAGTAGAGGGACGGCTGGCGTTCTTGGGATAAGGATGGAAGGAATATGGGGAATGGAAAAGTGATGGGTAAAAGAAATAAAGAACGGAAACTAGATGGGACACTCCTCTCGATCAGCATGTTTTGTTTACAAATGGTTTACAAGTCTGTGTACAAAGCATAAAAGTGAAGCTTTTCCATTATCATCAACGGAAGACATCGCAATGATGATGAAACTCCTGCTCGACCAACAGAGACAGCAGAGAGAAGCCCAGGAGGAGGAAAAACGACACCGCGAACGGAAGGAGGCAGAGGAGAAGGCAGACCGCGAACGGGAGAAGGCAGACTGTGAACAGAAGGAGGCAGAGGAGAAGGCATGTAATCTTTGTATGCGTCTCATTATGTTTTCTGTATTGCATTCAAATTTGAAGCAAATCCATTAAGTGATTCAAAAGTTATGGTCATTTCTAGTCTGTCATGACAAATTTACTTTATGTTTGGCTTTTGAACCCCTGTTGTGTTTAAATAAAGATATTGCAGATAACAATCTAAACAAATTTAGCTCAATGCATACATATATGTAAAACTGTTATATAAGAGTGATTCAGCGCAAATCTTGGAAGCGATTTTAAAGGTATATGTTGTCAAAGTAAACCATACAATTTTGATATTTTGATTTGTTGTTGTTTTGACGCACTTGCATTTTTGCCGATCCTGTTGTCACAGCCTTGAAGCTAGAAAAATACAATAAATGTAATCAGTTGTGTGTGCTTTATCAACAAAGACCATATATTTTATTCAGTCTGGCTCTAGTATTCCCAGCTGAATATGGCCGTTTTGCACATGGATGACCTCCCCAAATTTCACAGACTGATTGTCATTATCTCCCGATCTATGAATGATAGAACCTCTGTGTGTGTGTGTGTGTGTGTGCGCGCACAAATCCCGTCATATAGTGGAGTCCAAACAATAAGAATTTTCTCTTCAATAGTGATTTTTCAATTTGGGCTGCCACTACCTTCTCACTCACATGCATATGAGAGAGGGGGGGGGGGGAGAGAGAGAGAGAGAGAGAGAGAGAGAGAGAGAGAGAGAGAGAGAGAGAGAGAGAGAGAGAGAGAGAGAGAGAGAGAGAGAGGTTGTATAAAGACATATGCTTTCTGTAATGTTGCTTTTGTTAGAAGATTACAAGAACAAATAAAACACTAAATGAAAGGCCCATGAAATGTCAATAGCAAAGATGCAAATGATGACCAAAGCAATGTAGCACAAAACCAAATGGAACAAAAATCAAGTATAAAAATACAAAGTATTAACAAAAGTATAAAGTGTATACACATTTATTGATCAAAATACTGTTCTAAAGAAAACAGAACAGATCAATATAAAAAAGGAATCAATGATATACTTCGTTGTATCGGAACAAGAGATCAAATCAAGTGTCGGTGAATTGAAATTGTACCAACTCTCCCATGCAAACACAGAATGAAAAGAACGTCAAACTAGATATAAAAATAAAAACATATATCAAAGCAGACACATTCAAAAACTCAAAAATCATGCATTTGATGTGGTGTACTTTGATAAAAATGTCTTGCTAAATACCTTTGAACGTGGGCAACCCATACCAACAGTAGTAGTTGCCCTCACAGCATGTGAATATTAATGAAAGTTCAAATTTGTTCATTAACAACAAGACAATAACTGCAAAGCTGTTTGACATGCTTACTCAAAATAGTTCTCTCAATCAAAATGAAAGAATCAGAAGGAAGTCAAATCCAAACACCAAACATGCTTCAAAGAGGAAAAAAGTGTGATATTCAGAAAAGAACTAAGAGTATGTGATAGCAAGCAATACTAACTATGGGATAAACAGGAAAATGTGGTCAAGTCCAAAGGTCAGGTCATGCAACCCAGTGGTGCTCACAAATGTTTCTGTCATCATTCTTGCATTAGTTTCTGACAGGAAAACTTGTATTAAGCTAAGGCACTTTGAATTATTTCATAATTCGCCTATTTCAGTGTATTTCTTCCTCATCTTCCACTATTGCTATCTACTCAGTGTGTTTTGCTTGGCCCACAAGAAGATATTTTGACTATCATTTGTTCAAATGTGGGCAAACAAGAGGAAACTTTGTACCAATTCCAAGTTTCATATTACTGCAGTCAAATCCAATTCAGCATCTGTCAATCTGTCATCACAAATTGTCAGCAATGGCAAACAAACTGCCTGCAGTATGACATGACATATTCTTATATCAGGTGTTAAGAAATAAAAAAAGAAGAAATAAATAACTTGGTTAACCTACTTCTGCCCATTGTCATAAGTCCCCCCCCCCCCCCCCCCCCAATCACAGCTTATCTAGCTAGGTGTTTAATGCTAGAGGTATAGAAAAATTACAATTGTAAAACAAAATCACAGTATAACAAGCAAGAAAAGCCCAAACAAAAAAAAAATAATAAGGTATTCATGTGAGCCTCAAAAGCATATGGCTAGCAAAAAAAAATCTAAAGTGCTTTTGCATATTCTAACATGGGCCTACAAACTCATGTTTATGGCTAATGAGGGAGGGGTTTATTACAATTCCCCCCCATGTCTAATGCATCAAAATATTGCACCACTGGTCTTTACTGCATAATGTAGCACAAAAAACGCTTCATATGAAATATCAACCAATGGAATATGATTAAATACCAACTAATGAACTACAGCCTTCTACACTAGAAATTCATTATGATAATAAATAATAATGCTAATTAGGGGGGAAAAGTAAATATTCAGAAAATACAGAAAACACATCAGCATAATAGAAAAAGGAATGTGTGCATAGTAAAACCAAGTTTCCCTTAGTTCATGGAATGCATACATAGCATGTGCATTTTCTCAAGCAAATGGTGTTGAAAAGCACCTTATTTTGTGAAGCATTAAACACAGCAGTTGCAATCCAACAAAGCAGTCAGTAAAGTTCTATCACTATGCCTAATGTGGCACTGAAAGCGACACTCTTTCAATTATATTGTGCCCAGCTATGCTGAGGACAGCTTCACAAATCATAACAGTTTGTTTGCAAGCCACTATAGTTCCAGCAGAGGAATGCAACCCTGCAATGGGCTTGCTGGGCGGGGAGTCTAGCTACAGCTACCTTGTGGACTCTAGAGGTACATTGCACGTTTTTGCAAATGAAAAGACACTCAGGCCGGGATCTCACATCAGACCATGTAGCTCTACAGCCCTGTGGGGAAATCTGTGTTTACCCTTGCATTTTCAGTAAAAAAAAATGATGGTTAATCACGGATGAATCAATAAACAACATCCATTACCCCGCAACAAATTGCTAAGAACTATTTTAAGGCACAATTCAAAGAAATTAATTGGAGAAATGTTCTGCTTTAGCCACCAAGCAGACGACACTATTGAGTTAGCAAATGGCTGCTGGGTAGCGTGGATAAGCCGGGCAGGGCGTGGTCAAAGGTCATAAAGCTCTACAGTTACTTGCATTTTGCATAGGTCTGCAAATCTCAGCATTTATTTTCAACATGCTTGATTGTCCCCTTTTCAGCATATAAATGCTGACAGAACGGAGGCCTGCACAGCTTGGAGCAATGTTTGGTCGAAATGTCACCGGGACATATCAAACTACAGGAATCTCTGGAACCTGGAGGTGTGTAACTGGAGCAAGCAGAATGGGGGCCTATGTGACAGGTGGCCCACGATTTTTACCCAGCTGTTGAACAACTCATGGTCCACTCCTACAAAACATTTAGACAGAAATGCATCAAACCCATTTCAAAACTGTTATTGGTGCATGCAACTACGACTAAGTACAGCAACATTCTAATACTGTTGTATAATCTCAACAACAACAAAATGCTGCTGCTGCTGCTGCTGCTGCTGATTTCTGAATGCAACATTCCCCTCTTCATGGGGAACAACCAAAAACAGCAACATATCTGTACTAAGTCTGGAAATAATATCTAAGTAAGAAGCAAAGAAGGGAAAGCCTCTGCTGAAAAATGATATCAGTCAAGCCAACCGACTGGCAACCGAATTAGTTCTTTCCATGCACTGATGCAAACTGGCTGATGCATAGTATTCAGTAGTTTCAAAGTATTCAACAGTCTGGAAAAGAAGGCACAAGAAATACCAAGACACAGGGCATATGGGGGGTAAAATATAATCTGATATAAAGGATGGTGGCTTGTATAATAAGTAGCCCAACAACATGAAGAGATAAAGATGAAAAGGTATATATTTTGGTGCCATCAGCTGTGTGCTTGCAACAGAAATACAAAAAAAGAGAGAAATGAAAACAAATTATATTGCAGCTCAAATACTGAGTTAAGAAATATAAACAAATGTTTACACCAAGGTAGCATTTCAATCACTCAATATAAGTTTAAAAACTTTTGTACCAGACCAACAGAAATCGTTTGTTGATGGAAGACAGTTGCATGAAAGGGCAAAACTCAAAGATTTTACATTGCCTGATTCATAACAGAAAACAATTGTTTTGATTGCAGAAGTAAACTCTCTATAGTGTGTGACCAACAAATGAATTTGTGATGCATTCAGATTATCCCTTCTGATCTAAAAACAGAAAACTAAGGAGGAAATATGTTAAGTTTGTCTAGTATGATAAAAGTATATATATACATATATATTTTGATTATGTAGCACACTAAGTACAATCATGCAGACAAAGCATCTGGATACAACTGTAATTTCCACTAAAGGAATGTTTCTGGATTATGGCGAAAGGTGCACGAGTCCCTAGTCATATAAAGAAAGAGGAAAATAAAACTTTTTTATGTGACCTGTCACCATATCACAACAGGAATGATTGAAAATGGAAACTGAATATAATAAATCACATACATACATCATCTTATCCATCAACAAACGACCACTTTGTAATCCCACTACCCTCATGTACACAAATATCATGCATAAAAGTACATACAAAGCACACACCAACACATGGTCAAGTATACAGGCAACTTACATATAAGAAATTGCCAAAAAAATTGAGCTTGTAAGTGATCCTTTCTGCCGTCAAAAGATAAATAAAGATTTCTACAAAATCTACAAAATCAATATGAAGGACAAAATAGTAGCAAAGGAAAATGGAATGATATATGAATTATGTGGTCAGGAAGTCACTCATCTTCTCAGTTCTCGGTAGGGTGGGGGTGACAAATCATCCAAGCCGTAGCGGCACATGGAGAGGATATATATCCGTTGTGACACGAAAGACTGGCCTGCAGCAACGCCAGCAAGTCAGGCAATGATATCACACGTAAAGGGAACTGCAAGAATGGGATGCGAGCTTGTCGTAGTTAGATGAGAAATGCCAGATGCAAACGTAATAATACATAGAATACATGACATACGTACGATTTCGCTGTTCGCCAAGTTGTGGTAGTAGAGGTAAGCATGAAAAAAATTCTTGTGCGTTCTTCCCAGACCACTTTCTACTCCAGTCACCCGCTGGTTGCGACAACGTAACTTTCCGCAACATGATGAACGTACGTAAAATAACAGATGGCTGGTTAATGCAGACCCCTACTCACATTTTCATCACTATTGGACGTCAGCACGCCATCTTAAGTCAAACAAAACCAATCCAAACTTCATTCCTCGCTTGAGCACCAACTTATTTTTCGCGGCTACGCGAAAGAGGCACTTATTTGAGGACGGGGTGGTTGCAATGGACGTCAACAAAGCTCCACCAGCTCCAGGAGGGTGCGTGGGCCTGAATAGCCCTGGCCTGCCTTTTTTGCCTGGGTGCAGGCGGTCTGGTGCAAGTCCTCGAGTGAAGGCCGGTCCAGAGGGTGCGGGCGAAAGCATTCGGAAGTCAGCCTGGTCAGGGAAGCGGACAGCTCGAAACGATTTGTCGGGGTCTGTCGTGCGTCCTGGGTCACCGCCTTCTTTACTGGCACGCATTGCAGGGGTTTGACCAGCTCGTGGACAATGAAGCCTAGGCCCCACACCAACGCTGCGGGTCCGACCTTTCCCCACCGCAGCTCCGGGGCAAAACAGAGGGGCCACGGGTGACAGGAACGGCCTTGGGACTGAAGGCAGACGCCGGCTGCCACCATTGCAGGCTGGTAGAGCAACAGGTTTTCCAACTTCACCTCACCTCCAGCCACCAGCACCACGTGCTCAAGCTGGCATAGATCCCACGCTATCACCCCCTGCTCAGCCAAATATAGCAGCACGGAGGTCAGTTTGGATAGCGTCTCCCACACGAGGAAGTCGGGCACTCGCATCTTGGCGCAGCTAGCCCTGTCCACGAAATCTCGCAGATTCATGACAGGGAACTCCAAGACGTACACTTGCCATTTCCTTTTCACATCAACAAGATTCAAGATGCAGTTCATCAAGTTGGTATGATTCATGCCACACCACAGACTCACCAACTCCTTCCTGTTGTCCGGCGCGTACATTCCCACGGTTGCCGAGTAGGTAGCTTCGCACGTCATGCAATTCTTGAGCGGATCGACATACGCCAGGAGAACTTTTGATCCGTTCAGGTTGCAGGTAGCTGGGTGCACTTGATGAGAATCGTGGTGCCAGTGTGACGGAAAACTGGAGTGATATTCAATGTTCGCACCTCGAGTATCGAAGTCCTCCGGCACACGGAAAGTCATCAAGAAATCTTTGACGAGGCTCGGAAGTGGAAGCTGACCAACTTGTTGAGTGCATTGCGGTCGCAAACTCAAACAACTAATAATGCACTGTCGACTCAAATCCCGAAGGCTGGGCGTTGGATAATCATTTTCGGATATCAAAAGTGGATAGCTTGGTGTTTTTTCCGCCATGAGGACTGAACACTGACTCCCTAGATATCGCACACACCCTACGAACGCTGCTTTCAATGCGGGTTTAACAGTTCCCATATGAATATTAATTAGGCCGTGGCTGCCAATCAAATCTCGTGACTTTGGAATTCTCCCTACGTCACGGGAAAATCCCTTTCAGTCCCAGAAGCCTTTGCGCTGGGGTTTTGAAATATGGCGGATAGTATTTACTATGCAACGAAAGGGGGGAGGCACTGGTCGTGGTTTTGGTCGAAAAAGGAATGATGGACGAGGACGATCTGGCAGAAGAGAGAACAGAAGTGTCCATGGACGAAACCTGAGGCTCGCGGCCGCTCCCTTACTTTTCGTTTTTTATGTTATTCGTTCTCTTGCGTACCAAGTTTGGATCATCATCGTTTTAATTGCCTGCCGAAGCCGACGAGCGCTTCCGTACAGGACAAGATCAAGAGAAGACGACGCTGAGGCCGTTCCAGTCATGTCTGAAGCCAGGAGCAAGAACAACGTCGGTCCGGGAGAGCCAGCCTTGGCGAAGCAAAAGCACCACCACAGGAAAGCGTTTGAATACATCTCAAAGGCCCTAAAAATTGACGAAGAGGATGCAGGTAAGTTGGGTTGCAACGTCAAATGAATTATGTTGATTTGCTCATTTAATGTGAAACTATCACTCACTATTTTGTTTCAGTGTAGTATGCCCCATTCGAGCTAGAACGCGTCGGATTGGGTCAGCGTGACTCACTCAGGAATAGTCCCAATGATTTCATTGATAGTATGGAATTATCTCCCTTGAACTGAATTCCTAACGTGAGGTGCCTGTCAAACTTCTTTTGTGACAGCTCCTCCTCCTCCTCCTCCTCCTCCTCCTCCTCCTCCTCCTCCTCCTCCTCCTCCTCCTCCTCCTCCTCCTCCTCCTCCTCCTCCTCCTCCTCCTCCTCCTCCTCCTCCTCCTCCTCCTCCTCCTCCTCCTCCTCCTCCTCCTCCTCCTCCTCCTCCTCCTCCTCCTCCTCCTCCTCCCCCCCCTCCCCCCTCCCCCCCCTCCCCCCTCCCTCCTCCCTCCCTCCTCCTCCCTCCTCCCCCCTCCTCCCCCCCCCCTCCTCCTCCTCCTCCTCCTCCTCCTCCTCCTCCTCCTCCTCCTCCTCCTCCTCCTCCTCCTCCTCCTCCTCCTCCTCTCCTCCTCCTGCTGCTGCTGCTGCTGCTGCCGCCGACTAGTAATTGTGGAATGGCTTTTTATATGGGTAAACTGACTAGTTAATGATTGTTGAATGGCTTTTGATATAGTTAAACTGACCAGTGATTGTTGAAAGGGTCTTAATATGGGTAAACTGACTAATAACTGCTGGAAGGGTTCTTATGAGTAAACTGATTAGTGATTGTTGAATGGGTTTTTAAATGGGTAAACTGACTAATAATTGATGGCTATTGATATATAGTTAAACTGACCAGTGATTGTTGAAAGGGTATTAATATGGGTAAACTGACTAATCACTGTTGGGAGGGTTCTTATGAGTAAACTGATTAATTAGTGATTGTTGAAAGGTTTTTGATATGGGTAAACTAACTAGTGATGGCTGAATGTTTTTTAGGCAAAACAAAAAGAACAGTTATGGTTATGTTGGTAGATAGGCCTGACTGGGTGGTTTTAGAAAATTTATAAATTCTTATAAGAGGCCAGATTGAGACTGCACATTTGTGTGTGTATGCTTGGTGTAATACTAGGTGTGTTTTATGAAATATCTTGTCTACAGTAGATTGAACATAAAATGAAAAGTTATCTTTCACTGAAAATGCTTTTGTTATTTAAATAATGCTCACTGGGAAGTTGGGACAGCATGTGTTTTGTAGTTTACCTTATATTTATCCTTATTTTCCTTCGTTTCTCTCCATGATTGGAAAAAAAAGTTTCTGATTGGAAGGAAAAGATTTGGTTGGTCAAGTTATTTGTATATACATTTATCTTTTTCCTTACATGGGTAAACTGATTTGTAACTGTTAAATGGCTTTTTATGTAACTGACCAGTGGCTGTTGAACTTCAGTGGCTTTCTATATGAGTAAACTGCCGAGTGATTGTGGATAGGTTTTTATGAGGGAAAAATGACTTGTACTTGTTGTATATATATGTCTTTAATGGGAAAACTGCTGAGCGATTGTGAAATGGATTTTGAAATAGGTAAACAGACAGTTTGCATGTGCCTTCCTCTAAGCAGCAACACTTCCAAACACACATGCACGCACTCACACACACTAACACACATGCACACAAACCTAAACACACACACATGCACACACACACACATGCATATGTGCACACACACACACACACTTGCACACACACATGCGCACACACACATACACATAGACATGCACACATGCACACATGCACACACAGGCACATGCACACACAGGCACATGCACACACAGGCACACACACACACACACATAAATGCACACACACACACTTGCACACACACATGCACATACACACATACACATAGACATGCACACATGCACAGACACACACGTGCACACACACACACACACGCACACACACACACATGCACACACATACACACACACACACATACACACACACACACACACACACACACACACTCACTCTCACACATGTACACAAATGCACACACACACACACACACACACACATATGCACACAATTGCACACACACACACACACATATGCACACAATTGCACACACACACACACCCATATGCTTGCATGCCCACATACATGCACACACACACACACACACACACACACACACACACACACACACACACACACACACACACACACACACACACACACACACACACACGTGTTTATGAAGTTTCTCATAAGGGCTTTTGTCTGACAAGAATCAATAGTGGCAGTAATACTGTTATCTGGACAGTTTGTCTTCTTTCTTGGGATAGTTTCTGCACTAATGGAATTGCTGTTATACATATGTACATTACATTCTTTGATTTAATATTAGATTAGGAGTTTCTTTTTATAGAAAGTTGACTTTGACAAGATAAAGAATTTCTCACTGATCATTATAATGGGGAAGTTTGTAACAGGTCTAGAAATGACCTCTCTTGCTGTCTCCAACTGTTTACAAGATACAGTCATGTCTTGTAGGTGTTTTATCCACAGAGTCACTTGAGTGACAACATAGTATTGTTTTTGCAGGAGACTCCCGAAGATAAGTGATTTATTAGTTGCCTGTTATGTTGTGAGTATTTTATATGCTGCTGTCTCCTGCACAGGACTTGTGGTGTAGACATGTCTGTCTCATCTCAGCAGTGGGGGGTTGTGGAGGGCAGTGGAGGCAGTCTTGACCGATGGATTTCCTTCCTAGAAAGGGGTGGCTGGTCAGCTGCTGTCCTCTGGTAACTCCAGGCCACCGTCCATCCTCGGCCACAGCCCTGGTGGTTTCCACAGCTTGCCTGGCTCTCTTGCAATGTGTGATCCACAGTCAGTCTTGGCCACACGCAGGCAGCCACACCGTCCAGCTCTAGTCCTGCATGTGTGGTTTGTGTGCAGCAGTGTAGAGTTCCTTGGTGCGAAAGAGTCCATTGCAAAGTCATGCCTTTTGAGTGCTGTGACACTGACAGTATGACAGAAGGCTTTCCTCTCCAGAAAGACATTTCCTTTCCAGAAAGAACAGAATTAGGGACGCCTTTCAAATGAGTAGGCAGCCACTGCTTCCAGACAGCTGTGCATGCTGACAAGTGCGGGATGCTCTCATCCTCTCCATTGCGTTGTGCATCAGCTGACTCAGTCAGTCTTCAAGGATGGCGTTTTGGCCTGGTTGCCTTGGACAAGACTTGTCCTTCAAGCATCTCCTCTTTTGATGCAGTGTGGCAGCCATGCTGTAGGCGTGAGTGGAAGTAAAAAGGGAGAAACAAAACTTTCACATTAGAGGCCAAGCACTTTATACATAGTGTGCTACCAATACATTGTTGTTTATTCACCTGAGACATTGTGACACTCAGAACCTGTTTTTTATTCATCTGAGACACTGTGACACAAAGAACTTGTTTAAATTGTATTCACCTGAGACAGTGGGACAATAAGTTTTTTATTCACCTGAGACAGTGTGACACAAGAAGTTGTTTTCCATTCACCTGAGACAGTATGACACAATAAGTTTTTTATTCCCCTTTGACAATGTGACACGATATGTTTTGTATTCCCCTGATACAGTGTGACATGAAATGTTTTTTTATTCACCTGAGACAGTATGACACGATATGTTTTTATTCCCCTGAGACAGTATGACACAATATGTTTTTTATTCCCCTGAGACTGTGTAACACAATAAGTTTTTTATGCACCTGAGACTGTGATGCAAGACGTTGTTTATTCCTCTGAGACAGTATGACACGATATGTTTTTTATTCACTGGAGACAGTGTGACATGATATATTTTTATTCACTGGAGACAGTGTGACATGATATGTTTTTTATTCCCCTGAGACAGTATGACACGATATGTTTTTTATTCCCCTGAGACAGTATGACACGATATGTTTTTTATTCCCCTGAGACTGTGTAACACAATAAGTTTTTTATGCACCTGAGACTGTGATGCAAGACATAGTTTATTCCCCTGAGACAGTATGACACGATAGGTTTTTTATTCACCGGAGACAGTATGACACGGTATGTTTTTAATTCCCCTGATACAATGTGACACGATATGTTTTTTATTCCCCTGAGACAGTATGACACGATATGTTTTTTATTCCCCTGATACTGTGTGACACGACATGTTTTTAATTCCCCTGAGACAGTATGAAAATATGTTTTTTATTCACCGGAGACAGTGTGACACGACATTTTTAAATTCCCCTAATACAATGTGACATGATATGTTTTTTATTCCCCTGAGACAGTATGACACAATAAGTTTTTTATTCCCCTGATACAGTGTGACACGATATGTTTTTTATTTTCTTGAGACAGTATGACACAAGTGACAATATGTTTTTTATTCACTGGAGACAGTGTGACATGATATGTTTTTTATTCCCCTGAGACAGTATGACACAATATGTTTTCTATTCCCCTGAGACAGTATGATAGGATATGTTTTTTATTCCCCTGATACAGTGTGACACAATATGTTTTTTATTTTCCTGAGACAGTATGACACGATATGTTTTTTATTCTACGGAGACAGTATGACACGATATGTTTTTTATTCACTGGAGACAGTGTGACACAATATGTTTTTTATTCGGCTGATACAGTGTAACACGAAATGTTTTTTATTTTCCTGAGACAGTATGACACGATATGTTTTTTTTATTCTATGGAGACAGTATGACACGATATGTTTTTTATTCACTGGAGACAGTGTGACACAATATGTTTTTTATTCCCCTGATACAGTGCGACACGATATGTTTTTTATTCGCCTGAGACAGTGTAACACAAAGAACTTGCTATTTTTTATTTCCCTGAGACATTATGACACAAAACTGTTTTTTATACACCTGAGACAGTATAACGCAAAAATCTTGTGTTTTTATTCACATGAGACAATATGACACAAAACTGTTTTTTATTCACCCGCTACAATGTGACACAAAGAACTTGTTTTTTTATATTTATTAATTAACATGAGACAATATGACACAAAACAGATTTTATTCACTTGATACAGTGTAGAGACTAGAGACAACCACAGTTGTAGTTCTGGCACAGCAAAGGGAATTCAAACTGGACCATGAAGACCTTCAAGTGGCTGCAGTGATGGGCTGTCTGTCTAGATGACTGTCTGTCTGGATGGCTGTCTGTCTGGATGGCTGTCTGTCTAGATGACTGTCTGTCTGGATGGCTGTCTGTCTGGATGGCTGTCTGTCTAGATGACTGTCTGTCTGGATGGCTGTCTGTCTGGATAGCTGCCTGTCTGGATGGCTGTCTGTCTGGATGGCTGTCTGTCTAGATGACTGTCTGTCTGGATGGCTGTCTGTCTAGATGACTGTCTGTCTGGATGGCTGTCTGTCTGGATGGCTGTCTGTCTGGATGGCTGCCCTGTCGTGATGTGCCTTTTGTAACTTAAAAACCTTCCATTGGAGTGGATGTTTTCCCCTCTTTGCAGGCCTCTGTGATTCCATCTTTGGGGGGAGAGGGGGAGAGAGAGAGAGGGGTGGGGGTGGGGGTGGTGGTACTCTATAAGATCATCCATCTGGCCAAGAAAGATGCAAATGCTAGGGCAGTGCCTTGACCAGCAACCTTGAGAAAAATGGTCCATAGAGCATTAGAGGGGTTGACTGTTGGCAGGATCTGAGACTGTGGAAGTTGAAATGAGGACAGACTATGAAAACAGACAGACAGACAGGACAGACAGAAGACAGGACAGACAGGAGACAGGACAGACAGTGAGGACAGACAGGAGACAGGACAGACAGAAGACAGGACAGACAGTGAGGACAGACAGGAGACAGGACAGACAGTGAGGACAGACAGGAGACAGGACAGACAGTGAGGACAGGACAGACAGTGAGGACAGGACAGACAGTGAGGACAGACAGACAGTGAGGACAGACAGTGAGGACAGACAGAAGACAGAACAGACAGTGACGATAGACAGGAGACAGGACAGACAGTGAGGACAGACAGAAGACAGGACAGACAGTGAGGACAGTAGACAGGACAGACAGAGGATGGGATAGACTGTGAGGACAGACAGGAGACAGGGCAGACAGAAGACAGGTCAGACAATGACGACAGACAGGAGACAGGACAGATGGATGGATGAATGAATGAGGTTTAAGGGCCTATCAGCCTTGTAGGCTATATAAGGCCACAGCGTTAAGAAACACCCATCTTAAACAAAGTATTAAAACTCTTCACGACAGTGAGGTCTCATACTGTTCATCTAATTAGTGACATGAAATCAATTAAATCAAGTCCCACGACAGAACAGACAATGACGACAGACAGTAGACAGGACAGACAGAGGATGGGACAGACTGTGAGGACAGACAGAAGACAGGACAGACAGAAGACAGGACAGACCGAAGACAGGAGACAGGACAGACAATGACGACAGACAGTAGACAGGACAGACAGAGGATGGGACAGGCTGTGAGGACAAATCGGAGACAGGACAGACAGTGAGGACAGACAGAGGATGGGACAGACTGTGAGAACAGACAGTGAGGATAGAAGACAGGACAGACAGGAGACAGGACAGACAGTGAGGAGCTGGCCAGGGGGAGGCCTGGCCAGGAGGGAGGCCTGGCCAGGAGGGAGGCCTGGCCAGGAGGGAGGCCGGGGTCAGGAGGGAGGCCGGGTCAGGAGGAAGGCCGGGTCAGGAGGGAGGCCGGGCCAGGAGGGAGGCCGGGTCAGGAGGAAGCCGGGTCAGGAGGAAGGCCTGGCCAGGAGGGAGGCCGGGTCAGGAGGGAGGCCTGGCCAGGAGGGAGGCCGGGTCAGGAGGAAGGCCTGGCCAGGAGGGAGGCTGGGTCAGGAGGAAGGCCGGGCCAGGAGGGAGGCTGGGTCAGGAGGAAGGCCTGGCCAGGAGGGAGGCTGGGTCAGGAGGGAGGCCGGGTCAGGAGGAAGGCCGGGTCAGGAGGAAGGCCGGGTCAGGAGGGAGGCCTGACCAGGAGGGAGGCCGGGTCAGGAGGAAGGCCGGGCCAGGAGGGAGGGTTGTGGGAGAAGGATGGTGTGGAGGGACACCTGACAAGGGAGCAAGTGCCAGGCCAGTAATTAACACCTTGGGCTTCCTTGCATCAGCCTCTCTTGTTGCCTTCCTTGGGCAGGCCCAGGTTTCCATGGCATGCATATTGATCTCATCCTTGCAGCAGTTGCCAGCCCGCCTGCCCGCCTCTCTGTATTGATTGAAATACTGCCTGGCTCTGTTGCTCTCTGTTCTGTCTGTCTTGTTGTGGACATGTGTTAATGTGGACTTTGTCTTGGTGTGGACATGTGTTAATGTGGACTGTGTCTTGGTGTGGACATGTGTTAATGTGGACTGTGTCTTGATGTGGACATGTGTTAATGTGGGACTGTGTCTTGTTGTGGACATGTGTTAATGTGGACTGTGTCTTGGTGTGGACATGTGTTAATGTGGACTGTGTCTTGTTGTGGACATGTGTTAATGTGGACTGTGTCTTGGTGTGGACATGTGTTAATGTGGACTGTCTTGTTGTGGACATGTGTTAATGTGGACTGTGTCTTGGTGTGGACATGTGTTAATGTGGACTGTGTCTTGTTGTGGACATGTGTTAATGTGGGACTGTGTCTTGGTGTGGACATGTGTTAATGTGGACTGTGTCTTGTTGTGGACATGTGTTAATGTGGACTGTGTCTTGGTGTGGACATGTGTTAATGTGGACTGTGTCTTGTTGTGGACATGTGTTAATGTGGACTGTGTCTTGGTGTGGACATGTGTTAATGTGGACTGTGTCTTGATGTGAACATGTGTTAATGTGGACTGTGTCTTGATGTGGACATGTGTTAATGTGGACTGTGTCTTGGTGTGGACATGTGTTAATGTGGACTGTGTCTTGGTGTGGACGTGTGTTAATGTGGACTGTGTCTTGATGTGAACATGTGTTAATGTGGACTGTGTCTTGTTGTGGACATGTGTTAATGTAGCCTGTGTCTTGGTGTGGACATGTGTTAATGTGGACTGTGTCTTGATGTGGACATGTGTTAATGTGGACTGTGTCTTGGTGTGGACATGTGTTAATGTGGACTTTGTCTTGGTGTGGACATGTGCTAATGTGGACTGTGTCTTGGTGTAGACATGTGTTAATGTGGACTGTGTCTTGGTGTGGACATGTGTTAATGTGGACTGTGTCTTGGTGTGGACATGTGTTAATGTGAACTGTGTCTTAATGCAGATGTGTTAATGTGGACTGTGTCTTGGTGTGGACATGTGTTCATGAGGACCGTCCTCGTCCTCAGTGCTTTGGAATGTGTGTGTATGTGCGTGTGTGTGCATATGTGTGTGTGTATGTGTGTGTTTGTGTTTGTGTGTGTGTGTGTATGTGTGTGTGTGTGTATGTGTGTGTGTATGTGCGTGTGTTTGTGTGCATGTGTGTGTGTTTGTGTGTGTGTGTATGTGTGTGTGTGTGTGCGTGTGTGTGTTTATGCATGTTTGTGTTTTTGTGTGTGCATGTGTGTTTATGCATGTTTGTGTGTGTTTTGTGCATGTGTGTGTTTGATTGTGTTTGTGTGTGTGTGTGTGTGTGTGTGTGTGCGCATTTGTGTTTGTATACATGTGCATATGTGTGTGTTTGTGGGCATGTGTGTGTTTGTGTGTGTGCACGAGTTTGTGTGTGTGTGTGTGTGTGTGTGTGTGTGTGTGTGTGTGTGTGTTGCAAAGTTATGTGTTCATGAAGGAGGAGGAAATTGTAGACTTCAATACTTTTAATGCATAGACTGGCCTGTCACAAAGGTACAGTCTTGGTATAATATTGACAAGCAAGTGATAACAGCATTTTGATAGACTGGCTTTCATTTTGATGTTCTTGTTTGCTTTCTTAGGGCATAATGGATATAAATAGTAACATTTTGTGAGAGAGAAAGGAAGAGGAACAAGCAGGCAGGCAGGCAGGCAGGCGGCAGGCAGGCAGAAAGGCAGGCAGAAAGAATGACAGAAACGCAGCCAGATGGATGAACAGATGAATGGAGAGAGAGAGAGAGAGGGGTGGGTGGGAGGGGTGGGTGGGGGGAGGGGTGTTGGGGGTGGGTGGGTGGGTTAAGGCAATTGCAAAGAGGAAGGGGGACAATGAACAGTTCAGTGAAAGGCAAATGCAGCCACTGGTATATGATCAAGAAGAAATATAAATTCACTTACAAAGAATTCCTTAACTCAGTGCAGTTGCATTTAAACTACGGAACCCCCTTTCTTGCTTCCCTCCCTTTCCCCTTTCCCCTTCCCCCCCCCCCTCCCCTTTGTCCCCCTCCCCTTCCCCCCCCCCCTTTTTCCCCCTCCCCTTTTCCCCCCTCCCCTTTTTCCCCCTCCCCTTTTTCCCCCTCCCCTTTTCCCCCTCCCCTTTTCCCCCTTCCTTTTCCCCCCTCCCCTTTTCCCCCCTTCCCTCTTCCCTCTTCCCCCTCCCCCTTTCCCCCCTTCCCCTTTTCCCCCCTTCCTTTTCCCCCTCCCCCTTTTCCCCTCCCCATTTTCCCCCTCCCCCTTTTCCTCCTCCCCCTTTTTCCCCGTTCCCCTTTTTCCTCCTCCCCTTTTTTCCCCCTCCACCTTTTTCCTCCTCCCCTTTGTCCCCCTCCCCTTCTCCCCCCTCCCCCTTTTTCCCCCTTCCCCTTTTTCCTCCTCCCCTTTTTCCCCCTCCCCTTTTCCCTCCTCCCCTTTTTCCCCCTCCCCTTTTCCCCCCTTCCCCTTTTTCCCCCTTCCCCTTTTTCCTCCTCCCCCTTTTCCTCCTCCCCTTTTTTCCCCATTCCCCCTTTTCCCACTTCCCCTTTTCCCCCTTCCTCTTTCGGTGGCTAAGCACCACTGTCTGAACACCTGCTGAGACAGTAATGCAGCATCAGGAAGCTCCCAACCATTGATGGAAGAAAGGCTGATGAAGCTGTGCATGTGTTTGCAGGTCGCAAGGATGCGGCCATTGAGCTCTACAAGAAGGGCATTGCAGAGCTGCAGAAGGGAATCTCCATCGACTGCACAGGCCCAGGTGAGGGTGGCGCCACGCCTACAGCTGTCTGCCTTTTGATGGGTGTCACTGTCAGTGGCAGCTTCAAGTTGCCACTAGGAACATTAGGCAGGAACATCTATTAGCACTTTTGATTGGAAACGGACAAGGGGGACACCTACAATGTGTTGATATGTATTGCATGAATCACAGCTTATGAAGATGCTGCTTCTTAACTGTAGGCTGATCTTGTTGTTTTTGTGGTTGTTGTCGTCATTATTAAATCACCATGTGAAACATTCCTAACTTGGTGTTTAATGAAGTAGAGGGAAGAGAAGATTTTCTCCCACTCATGAAAGGGACCATGCACTTGTTGTAGTAGAGTGCCATTACAGCTGACTAACACAGCAGTTATTTTGGAACATTCTTTGTGCATTCTTGGCACATAATGCAATGCGCTGTGCATCTCCATGACAGGGGAGGCCTTTGAGAAGGCCCGTCGTCTGCAGGAGAAAATGTCCACCAACCTGCTCATGGCCAACGATCGCCTGGACGTTCTAGGTAAGGATGGAGCGAGACTGACAGCTAGAGCGAATGATGGCCTTCTCCGTCTTGGTGGCTTTCTGTGTCTCACCGCCATCAGTTTCAGTTGAATTGTCCCTTCTAAGTGTCCAGTCAGTTTTGAGTTGCATTAGTGATGGAAGGTAAATTCTTTGATATATTGCGCTTTAATTGTTTTAATTTTGTTTAAGAGTTTGCTTTGTTTGCAATTTATTTCACTATTTTGGTACACAAATAAGTGGTGTAAATGAGGCTTCTATGTGATTCCTTTGAAAGTATCATCAATCTGTGACACCTTCTTGGTTGTTTGCTTTTTCTTTTAGAATTACATTTCTGCATAGCCATGTTGTCATGTTTGCATGAGAGTGTCGTTGCCTGTTTGAGAACCCATGTGCAGTAATGAAACAAATGTACCTGTCCAAAAGATACAGTTTGTAAGGCCTCTGTGAGGGCCAAAAGTCTATCTTGAAGGAGAAGCATATTTTCATCTTCAACTACATCATTCAACTGCTACACTGACTAGCACATGCAACTGTTCCACAGGCATTAGCACACAGGGGAGACTAGAGCTCTGGTCTCCCTGACTCACTTTGCCCTCCAGGCACAGTCACTCATAGATTTTCACTGCACGCTGGATCTTGTCAAGACCATAACATGATCAATACGGTTCTCGCCATTCTTTTGAGGAAAAAGAAAAAATCACTGCACACAGGTCATCAGACAGGCTATGCTGTGCTTCTTCCAGTCTGTCTGTGTGTAGAGCTGTATTTCTTTTGTGGAGCAGCGCGGCAGCTGGGGCGGCTTGACCTGGAGCCTGTGCCTGAGGGGAGAGTGGTGGGCAAGACCAGAGAAGGCTCCAGAGTTGACCGCATCTCGTCAGGAGTCCGTGCTAGGGGTTTCTCCCAGCCTGCCCCCAAAAGTCCCTCTGCAGGTAGTCTGCCCCACAGCCTAGTGAATTAACAAGCAATGGAAAGTAGATGTGTATACATGCCTGAATACTTTTTCATTTGTTGGTAATGGACATGTATGTGAATGTTTGGTGCATATGCAAAAGCACACCCACCCACACACACTATCTGGGTGGAAATGGAAACTGGGTGGGAATGGAAACTGGGTGGGTGGATATGGAACTATCTGGATGGGAATGGAAACTATCTGGGTGGGAATGGAAACTGGGTGGGTGGGAATGGAAACTGGGTGGGAATGAAATCTATCTGGGTGGGAATGGAAACTGTCTGGGTGGAATGGAAACTAGATGGGAGTGGAAACTGGGTGGATGGGAACAGAAACTGGTTGGGTGGGAATGGAAACTGGATGGGTGAGAATGGAAACTGGGTGGGAATGGAAACTATCTGGGTGGGAATGGAAACTAGATGGGAGTGGACACTGGGTGGGTGGGAATGGAAACTGGGTGGAAATGGAAACTATCTGAGTGGGAATGGAAACTATCTGGGTGGGAATGGAAACTGGGTGGGTGGGAATGGAAACTATCTGGGTGGGAATGGAAACTGTCTGGGTGGGAATGAAAACTAGATGGGAGTAGAAACTGGGTGGATGGGAACAGAAACTGGGTGGATGGGAACAGAAACTGGGTGGGTGGGAATGGAAACTGTCTGGATTTGATCTGGCTGTGTGTGGTTTATCTCCAGAAATTCCCCACAGTTCCTTGGTAGACATTCCCCTCCAGTGATGACTGCAGTGAGTTTTTGCCAGGAAGGGTGTACTCCTGGCTGGGTGCAGGCACAAGAGGATGGTGTACTGATTCAAGTTTGAGGAGGATTGGAATTTCACACTCAGTAATTCAACGTTGTCATATTTTCACACGTTTTTCTGTAGATAAGCTTCCTATCGGCAAGATTATGCTTTTGTTCACTATGTTGCACTTGTAAAATGCACAAAGTAAATGTCATGTTTCTGTCAGGGATGAAATTGCATGTATTGATCAATTGTGCTTGGATTTCCAAAGGTTGTATATTACACATTTTTGGGACTGTCATTAGGTTAGACCAGATCTGGTGCTGCAGGCTTCCTTTCTGGGTGTGCTTTGGGTGTGTCTGCACTGTCGTCCTTGTACTGAAGTGTTGATGTGTGGCCTAATGTGAGGAAAAGGTCAGAAAGAAACTGTAACTGTAAGGTGTGGTATTTCAACTAATTTCACCTTTTTGCAATGCCCCAACATCTGTTGTTTGGAAAGTGATGGTATTTGGCACAAGATGATTTATTAATCAGGCAAACCCGAACTCCTGTAGTGTGAAATATACATGAAGGAAAAACATCACACCAGCCATGGGTAGTTCTTTGGTGGAAGGTTATGTCCTTGGCTGAGACAATAGTGACATTGGCAATGCAATGCCACTTGAAATGTCGGATCAGACACTTTGCATGAGTATCACATGTTGAAATCTGTCAAACATGTCTCCTTCTCTCTTGAGCCCTTGCATGAACATTGTGCCACACTTCCATTCCTGAAGCAGTTGTAGTACTTGTACTTGGTGAAGGAGCATGTTTGACTGAGAAGGCCAGGTCTTGCCTGGAGATGATCGGAGTAAAAAGTCACTTGGGGACAAGCTGTCCAACGCATGGGAGTCTCTGCCGCAGCTCCTTGCAGTGTCTGCCTGGCTCAGTTCTGCCCCTTGTGCCTGGAAGGCATCTTGGCTGCCTGGGTCTCCAGTCAGGTGATGTTCTCAGTAGGCACTGCTTGAAGTCAGTGTGACCAAGTCTCCAGTCAGGTGATGTTCTCAGTAGGCACTGCTTGAAGTCAGTGTGACCAAGTCTCCAGTCAGGTGATGTTTTCAGTAGGCATTGCTTGAAGTGAGTGTGACCAAGTCTCCAGTCAGGTGATGTTCTGTGTAGGCACTGCTTGAAGTCAGTGTGACCAAGTCTCCAGTCAGGTGATGTTCTGTGTAGGCACTGCTTGAAGTCAGTGTGACCAAGTCCAGTCAGGTGATGTTCTGTGTAGGCACTGCTTGAAGTCAGTGTGACCAAGTCTCCAGTCAGGTGATGTTCTGTGTAGGCATTGCTTGAAGTCAGTGTGACCAAGTCTCCAGTCAGGTGATGTTCTGTGTAGGCATTGCTTGAAGTCAGTGTGACCAAGTCCAGTCAGGTGATGTTCTGTGTAGGCACTGCTTGAAGTCAGTGTGACCAAGTCTCCAGTCAGGTGATGTTCTGTGTAGGCATTGCTTGAAGTCAGTGTGACCAAGTCTCCAGTCAGGTGATGTTCTCAGTAGGCATTGCTTGAAGTCAGTGTGACCAAGTCTCCAGTCAGGTGATGTTCTGTGTAGGCATTGCTTGAAGTCAGTGTGACCAAGTCTCCAGTCAGGTGATGTTCTGTGTAGGCATTGCTTGAAGTCAGTGTGACCAAGTCTCCAGTCAGGTGATGTTCTCAGTAGGCACTGCTTGAAGTCAGTGTGACCAAGTCTCCAGTCAGGTGATGTTCTGTGTAGGCATTGCTTGAAGTCAGTGTGACCAAGTCCAGTCAGGTGATGTTCTATGTAGGTATTGCTTGAAGTCAGTGTGACCAAGTCTCCAGTCAGGTGATGTTCTGTGTAGGCATTGCTTGAAGTCAGTGTGACCAAGTCTCCAGTCAGGTGATGTTATCAGTAGGCATTGCTTGAAGTCAGTGTGACCAAGTCTCCAGTCAGGTGATGTTCTCAGTAGGCATTGCTTGAAGTCAGTGTGACCAAGTCTCCAGTCAGGTGATGTTCAAAGTGTGCATGGCATGTATATAAATGTAGACAGTGTGCATGTAGAAACTGAGGAAGGTCTATAGCTAAAACATTTTATCTGTCATTAAACCAGGCATTCCTACGCCTCCAAGATATTCTTGCGGACATTTTTGTTTCATCTTCGGGAATCCGCAGTCTATCTTTTACCAACCATGGATTCCACCCCACTGCTTCATGCCCTGACCTTGTGCTGCAGTGACCTCCAAGCTTATGAAGCTCAGGACGCAACCCATGGGGGTGCACAAAAGCAACACGTTGCCTCGAAACTTCAGTGCCAGGGGTTGCAACTCCTCCCCTTCCTCCCCCAAAATGAAACGTGGCCATGGTCGGCAGATGTCCCAGCCAGATGTGAGTTGTTCTGTCTTCTCTCTCTCTCTCTCTCTCTCTCTCTCTCTCTCTCTCTCTCTCTCTCTCTCTCTCTCTCTCTCTCTCTCGCTCTCGCTCTCCAGATGAGTGAGGGGTGGGAGGTGGGGAAGATATTGCAGAAAAGAAAAGAAAAGAAAATGCTATTATAATGAAATGGTATGACACAATGCAATGAAAAGATTGTTCACATGCCTATCAGGCTGCATGCATGTTTTCTTGTGCTTTCAGCATATACTATAATACTTGCACCAAATTAACTCCATCTATGTTGCCAGAGCCCAGATCGAAGTCTCTAACTCTGTCACGTATTTTGTGTCTGCATAGAGAAGCAGCTGACTATAGAAGTCTAAATAAATCACACGGTAAAAGTTTCTCACTGGTAAATTAGAAAAATCAGAATTGTTAGAAGATTTCAGTCTATAAAGGCAGCTGCGATGCTCGTCATCTCCCTCCTCCTCGCTCAACTGGACCATTGCAACAACCTGCTTGTTGGAGCTACAAACCATCCCATGCACAAACTGCAACTGATTCAAAACATGAGCTCAAAGTTTTTCAAACTCATACCCCCTCAGGCACATGCATCCCCAGTACTGAAAACTTCATTGGCTGCCTGTTACTCTCGGGCTAGCCTTCTCTGCCTTGTCTACAAGTGTTCAACCTGAGAAAGTTGCCAACTTTCTATCCTCCACCAAGAAACCTCAGGTCCTCAACCCAAGGATTACTTAAAAAGCCAAACATGCAATTTAAAAAAAGGTCAGTGCTGTTTTTGTTATCCAGAGCAGCTCCATGAAACAACATTCCTAAATCCATGAGATTATGTGTCCTTCAGACCTTGCAAAAAGCAGCTGAAAACTCTCCTTTCCACCAGAATGTGATGCACTTTGAGCAGCCTTGTGGAATGGAGACCTTTGCCTTAAAAAATGTACACACATGCATGTATACATTCTTTGCCCCTTCAGAGACTTGCTGGACTGTTTGTTTTTGTTGACAGATTCAGAATGCAACAGGCCGTCGGCGAGAGATCAACATAGGAGCACTGAAGAACGTGGACAAGAAGCTGGCATCCACCATTCTGTCAGAAATCATCGACCAGGGCCCGCCCGTCTTCTTCAATGACATAGGTGCGTGTCTGGGGAGAAGTATTGAGTGGTGTCTCAGGAGGCCAACGGCCTGATGCCAGCGTGCATTCTGGAAAGAGCTGGGAAGAAGAAGAAGAAGTTTCAAAGCCTGTCAGCGTTTGCAGGCCATGTCAAGCCATTGATGGTGACAATGACCAGAGCTGGTAGAGTGAGCGCAAGTAATGACTTTCCCTGTGATTTGCCTGCTATGAATGGCAGAGGATTCGTGGTGGGTCCATCGTACCCCCAAGCCACAGGGTGAGGGAGGCGTGGTGGGTCCATCGTACCCCCAAGCCACAGGGTGAGGGAGGCGTGGTGGGTCCATCGTACCCCCAAGCCACAGGCAGAGGGAGGCGTGGTGGGTCCATCGTACCCCCAAGCCACAGGGTGAGGGAGGCGTGGTGGGTCCATCGTACCCCCAAGCCACAGGGTGAGGGAGGCATGGTGGGTCCATCGTACCCCCAAGCCACAGGGTGAGGGAGGCGTGGTGGGTCCATCGTACCCCCAAGCCACAGGGTGAGGGAGGCGTGGTGGGTCCATCGTACCCCCAAGCCACAGGGTGAGGGAGGGGTACTGGTGACTGTGGACGTGAGGTGTCAACGCTTAGCGGATTGAGCCTGGGAGATTTTTCTCAAAAGGAAGTGATGTCATTTGTACTGAATATGAAATGCATAGCTAAGGGTAAATGAAGTGATATTATTACTGGTAAATGAACACTTCTGACATCTGTGTGTCACAGCGGGCCAGGAGGTGGCCAAGCAGGCGCTGGAGGAAATTGTCATCCTGCCTGCGCTCCGTCCTGAGGTCAGTCTTCGTCTCTGTCCCCGTGTCTGCCCCATGTCTGCCCCCGTGTCTGTCCCCGTGTCTGCCCCGTGTCTGCCCCTGTCTGTCTCTCTCTGTCTCTGTTGGTCCTTTCCCTGCCTCTGTGTCTTTGTCTCTCTCAGTCCCTGTTCCTCTCTCTAGAGACTTGCCTACAGTGTATAGTGAGGGCATCAAGAGACTTGCCTAAAGTGTATAGTGAGGGCATCAAGAGACTTGCCTAAAGTGTATAGTGAGGGCATCAAGAGACTTGCCTAAAGTGTATAGTGAGGGCATCAAGAGACTTGCCTACGACTTGCAGTCAGGACGTTTCAATAAGGTGGTCAGCATACAGTAAGGATGTAGCTGTGGTCTAAGGGGAGATAATATGGAGACGAGTTATCGTTATTTGATCCATCACTGAATGTGACAGTGGTCTTGATTTGTATTGAAATGGTATTTCCTCCAGGGGATAATAGGAATATGTACTTGTTGCTTTGTCTTGATATCAGTTGGAATTACTATTAATAGCAAAGGGAAATTCCTAAAATAAACAGAAAAATAATGTTTTTAAAAACAACAATTTAGAGTACTTTAAACAAATGAAAAGCATTCATGGGATGTTGCAAGAAACAAGCCAGACTTCAATAGTTTTATCTTTGCTTTGCCTTTGTTATGTTCTCCCTTCTCACTGTGGATGCACTGTTGATGGTCTGCCCTTTGTGCTGGTGCCCTGGTCTTGTCCTCGAACTCTTTGGGAATCAGACTGGTTTGTTGTCATCTGCATCCTGCACCCAGGCAGACCTCGCAGACTCTTTCAGTTGTCTCACATGGAAAAGGCTGGGATGATGCTCAGTTGCTCTCTCTGTTGGGTTTGTTTGTGCTGTGTCTTTGTCAATATCATTCTCAAATGCTGACTTGCAGATGCAGAACTGTGCTGTCTTGATCTCCAGTTCAGCAACAGCTATATGCAAGCAATGGGTTACTGTGCTGTCTTGTTCTCCAGTTCAGCAACAGCTATATGCAAGCAATGGGTTACTGCGCTGTCATGTTCTTCAGTTCAGCAACAGCTACATGCAAGCAAACAGTTACTTTTTCAAGGTGTCCTAGCTTAGCTTCCTCATAACATTCATTTGAGGCTCTCTGCTGAGGAGTCACCACCAGGGAGAACTGATGTTGTTTTGCCAGTGTGAATTCCATGAAAAAAGTTCTGTCATTAATGGCTTGGTGAAGCTAGAGTTGTCTGTGATGCTAAGGGAGGAGACTGACAGTGGAGCGAGGACAGGTGATAAGCGGCCTTCTCTCCTCAGCTCTTCACAGGGCTGCGGGCACCAGCCAGAGGTCTGCTGCTGTTTGGACCGCCTGGCAATGGCAAAACCATTGCTGGTAAGCATCCCTCTGTCTGCCCATGAGCCTTGGTCTTATGTACCTGCCTGTGTGCTTGTGTATTCAGGTGTGTGTGTGTGTGTGTGCCTGTGTGTGTGTGTGTTCCTGTGTGTGTGTGTATGCCTGTGTGTGTGTGTGTGTGTGTGTGTGTGTGTGTGTGTGTGTGTGTGTGTGTGTGTGTGTGTGGAGGGCTGTCAACTGCTGCAATGTTGGCTTAGTTTGCTACACTATGAAGGCCTCTGCTACACTGCTATGCCCAGTTTCAATTTGCTACGAACTGCCAATTTTTTAAAAGTGGTACCCTTTTCCTTTCTCTTCAATTAAAGGAAGCACTCAGCTGTTAAAGACCTGCTTGTAGGCCTAACAAGCAGAGGGCCATACTCTGCAAGCTCTTTCCTATGGGCTAATGCGTGGTGTCATGTTCCAACCAATAGGATTTGTTCTACCATAGCGTTTGTAATATTCAGCTGGCAGCCATGACACAAGTTTCACAGAGTGAAACATGTCAAAGCAGATTGATAAGCTGCTGCCTCAGAATGGAGTGGTCAAGAAAGAGAAAAGCATACCAGCCTATGAGAGCAAGTGCCTTCAGTCTTGTGAGGCACAAAGAGGGAGGCACTCTTCAGATCATGTCTTGCTAAAGACGCTACAGAGGTTTTGCTGCTGTTGCAAAGCAGAGGCAATTTTGCTATGAAGCACCTCAAGGCTCAACACCAGCATCCCCCAACAGTGCAAGATGGCAACCAGTGCTTGTTTATAGTCTAATTTTGAGTTTGATCTCATGACATTGATTGACTCAGGTTTGAACTCTATATATATCTGTGTGTGTACATTTATTTTCACTGTTTGGAAATGCAGTTCTCATTTTACTACACACAGTTTAGGTGTCTGCTAAATTCGCACTCCATCAGGGGTTGGCAGCTTTGTGTGTGTGTGTGTGTGTGTGTGTGTGTGTGTGTGTGTGTGTGTGTGTGTGTGTGTGTGTGTGCAAATGTGTGTGTGTGTGTGTGTGCATACACACGAGTGTGTGTGTGTGTGTGTGTGCATACACATGAGTGTGTGTGTGTATGCATGTGTGTGTTTGTGTGTGTGTGTGTATATATGTGCATATGTGCATGTATGTGTATGTGTGTCTGTGTGTGTATGTGCATATGGGTGGGTGTGCATGTGCGTTGATGTTTATGTGTTGCCTGTATATTTGAATATTGATTTGTAACTCTTCATGATATTTGCAAGTGTCAGCTGAGTGTATCACTGCTTATTTTTGGGGGGAAACCAAAAATAAACAAATAATCCATGTCATTCATGTGATACGGGGCAAAATGCTGTGGTGCATAATGCTGTGGTACATAATGCAAAGGATGGTAGCATGAGCTTGAGTTTGTGGAGAGATGGGATCTCACAGGCTGGGAATGGGGAAGGCAAATGTAGGCATGTGTTTATTGGAGTCCTGTTGTAAGGATGCCAGTGTCTTGCTGTGTCAAACCCTGCGTGCATTTCTCTCCAGGCCAAGGCCGTGGCAAACGAGTCCAACGCAGTCTTCTTCAACATCAGTGCCTCCAGCCTCACCTCCAAATGGGTTAGTAGACTGGGCCCTGTGCCGTAGTTCCTCCTCAAGACAAACCCCACTGCCCCCCATGTCACAGCATTTGCCTGCAGAGGGGAGGGAGGCATTGCATCAGTGCTGTGTGGCAAGGTGTCTCTATGTTTGTAGATGTCCCTCCATAGAAGCTTAGGTACAGCCTGGGTTTGAATATTTTGTGTTCCCTGCTTGGCTGTGCTGTCATCCCCACACTGTCCCTTGCTGCCATTCCCACACTGCCTTTTGCTGCCATTGCCACACTGCCCCTTGCTGCCATTGCCACACTGCCCCTTGCTGCCATTGCCACACTGCTCCTTGCTGCCATTGCCACACTGCTCCTTGCTGCCATTCCCACACTGCCTTTTGCTGCCATTGCCACACTGCCCCTTGCTGCCATTGCCACACTGCTCCTTGCTGCCATTGCCACACTGCTCCTTGCTGCCATTCCCACACTGCTCCTTGCTGCCATTCCCACACTGCTCCTTGCTGCCATTGCCACACTGCCCCTTGCTGCCATTGCCACACTGCCCCTTGCTGCCATTGCCACACTGCCCCTTGCTGCCATTGCCACACTGCCCATTGCTGCCATTGCCACACTGCCCCTTGCTGCCATTGCCACACTGCTCCTTGCTGCCATTGCCACACTGCCCCTTGCTGCCATTCCCACACTGCCCCTTGCTGTCATTCCCACACTGCCCCTTGCTGCCATTGCCACACTGCCCCTTGCTGCCATTGCCACACTGCTCCTTGCTGCCATTCCCACACTGCTCCTTGCTGCCATTCCCACACTGCTCCTTGCTGCCATTCCCACACTGCCCCTTGCTGCCATTGCCACACTGCTCCTTGCTGCCATTCCCACACTGCCCCTTGCTGCCATTGCCACACTGCCCCTTGCTGCCATTGCCACACTGCCCCTTGCTGCCATTGCCACACTGCCCCTTGCTGTCATTGCCACACTGCCCCTTGCTGCCATTGCCACACTGCTCCTTGCTGCCATTCCCACACTGCCCCTTGCTGCCATTCCCACACTGCTCCTTGCTGCCATTGCCACACTGCCCCTTGCTGCCATTGCCACACTGCCCCTTGCTGCCATTGCCACACTGCCCCTTGCTGTCATTGCCACACTGCCCCTTGCTGCCATTGCCACACTGCCCCTTGCTGCCATTGCCACAATGCCCCTTGCTGCCACTCCCACACTGCCCCTTGCTGCCATTGCCACACTGCCCCTTTCTGCCATTGCCACACTGCCCCTTGCTGCCATTGCCACACTGCCCCTTGCTGCCATTGCCACACTGCCCCTTGCTGCCATTGCCACACTGCCCCTTGCTGCCATTCCCACACTGCCCCTTGCTGCCATTGCCACAATGCCCCTTGCTGCCATTCCCACACTGCCCCTTGCTGCCATTGCCACACTGCCCCTTGCTGCCATTGCCACTCTGCCCCTTGCACCATTGCCACACTGCCCCTTGCTGCCATTGCCACACTGCCCCTTGCTGCCATTGCCACACTGCCCCTTGCTGCCATTGCCACACTGCCCCTTGCTGCCATTGCCACACTGCCCCTTGCTGTCATTGCCACACTGCCCCTTGCTGTCATTGCCACACTGCCCCTTGCTGCCATCGGCACACTGCCCCTTGCTGTCATTGCCACACTGCCCCTTGCTGCCATTCCCACACTGCCCCTTGCTGCCATTGCCACACTGCCCCTTGCCCTCAGGCAAAGAGAGTGCTAGCTCCTGCACTTTCCTTTTGGAACTTGGTGCTCTCCATGTCGAGTGTGGCAATGGCAGCAAGGGGCAGTGTGGCAATGGCAGCAAGGGGCAGTGTGGCAATGGCAGCAAGGGGCAGTGTGGCAATGGTGCAAGGGGCAGAGTGGCAATGGCAGCAAGGGGCAGTGTGGCAATGGCAGCAAGGGGCAGTGTGGGAATGGCAGCAAGGGGCAGTGTGGCAATGGCAGCAAGGGGCAGTGTGGGAATGGCAGCAAGGGGCAGTGTGGCAATGGCAGCAAGGGGCAGTGTGGCAATGGCAGCAAGGGGCAGTGTGGCAATGGCAGCAAGGGGCAGTGTGGCAATGGCAGAAAGGGGCAGTGTGGCAATGGCAGCAAGGGGCAGTGTGGGAGTGGCAGCAAGGGGCATTGTGGCAATGGCAGCAAGGGGCAGTGTGGCAATGGCAGCAAGGGGCAGTGTGGCAATGACAGCAAGGGGCAGTGTGGCAATGGCAGCAAGGGGCAGTGTGGCAATGGCAGCAAGGGGCAGTGTGGCAATGGCAGCAAGGAGCAGTGTGGGAATGGCAGCAAGGGGCAGTGTGGGAATGGCAGCAAGGAGCAGTGTGGCAATGGCAGCAAGGGGCAGTGTGGCAATGACAGCAAGGGGCAGTGTGGCAATGGCAGCAAGGGGCAGTGTGGCAATGGCAGCAAGGGGCAGTGTGGCAATGGCAGCAAGGGGCAGTGTGGGAATGGCAGCAAGGAGCAGTGTGGCAATGGCAGCAAGGGGCAGTGTGGGAATGGCAGCAAGGAGCAGTGTGGGAATGGCAGCAAGGAGCAGTGTGGGAATGGCAGCAAGGAGCAGTGTGGCAATGGCAGCAAGGGGCAGTGTGGCAATGGCAGCAAGGGGCAGTGTGGGAATGACAGCAAGGGGCAGTGTGGGAATGGCAGCAAGGGGCAGTGTGGCAATGGCAGCAAGGAGCAGTGTGGCAATGGCAGCAAGGGGCAGTGTGGCAATGGCAGCAATGGGCAGTGTGGCAATGGCAGCAAGGGGCAGTGTGGCAATGGCAGCAAGGGGCAGTGTGGCAATGGCAGCAAGGGGCAGTGTGGCAATGGCAGCAAGGAGCAGTGTGGGAATGGCAGCAAGGAGCAGTGTGGGAATGGCAGCAAGGAGCAGTGTGGCAATGGCAGCAAGGAGCAGTGTGGCAATGGCAGCAAGGGGCAGTGTGGCAATGGCAGCAAAAGGCAGTGTGGGAATGGCAGCAAGGAGCAGTGTGGCAATGGCAGCAAGGAGCAGTGTGGCAATGGCAGCAAGGGGCAGTGTGGCAATGGCAGCAAGGGGCAGTGTGGCAATGGCAGCAAAAGGCAGTGTGGGAATGGCAGCAAGGGACAGTGTGGGGATGACAGCACAGCCAAGCAGGGAACACAAAATATTCAAACCCAGGCTGTACCTAAGCTTCTATGGAGGGACATCTACAAACATAGAGACACCTTGCCACACAGCACTGATGCAATGCCTCCCTCCCCTCTGCAGGCAAATGCTGTGACATGGGGGGCAGTGGGGTTTGTCTTGAGGAGGAACTACGGCACAGGGCCCAGTCTACTAACCCATTTGGAGGTGAGGCTGGAGGCACTGATGTTGAAGAAGACTGCGTTGGACTCGTTTGCCACGGCCTTGGCCTGGAGAGAAATGCACGCAGGGTTTGACACAGCAAGACACTGGCATCCTTACAACAGGACTCCAATAAACACATGCCTACATTTGCCTTCCCCATTCCCAGCCTGTGAGATCCCATCTCTCCACAAACTCAAGCTCATGCTACCATCCTTTGCATTATGTACTACAGCATTATGCACCACAGCATTTTGCCCTGTATCACATGAATGACATGGATTATTTGTTTATTTTTGGTTTCCCCCAAAAAATAAGCAGTGATACACTCAGCTGACACTTGCAAATATCATGAAGAGTTACAAATCAATATTCAAATATACAGGCAACACATAAACATCAACGCACATGCACACCCACCCATATGCACATACACACACAGACACACATACACATACATGCACATATGCACATATATACACACACACACACAAACACACACATGCATACACACACACACTCATGTGTATGCACACACACACACACACACACTCGTGTGTATGCACACACACACACACACACATTTGCACACACACACACACACACACACACACACACACACACACACACACACACACACACACACACACAAAGCTGCCAACCCCTGATGGAGTGCGAATTTAGCAGACACCTAAACTGCGTGTAGCAAAATGAGGACTGCATTTCCAAACAGTGAAAAACAATTTACACACACAGATATATATAGAGTTCAAACCTGAGTCAATCAATGTCATGAGATCAAACTCAAAATCAGACTATAAACAAGCACTGGTTGCCATCTTGCACTGTTCGGGGATGCTGGTGTTGAGCCTTGAGGTGCTTCATAGCAAACTTGCCTCTGCTTTGCAACAGCAGCAAAACCTCTGTAGCGTCTTTAGCAAGACATGATCTGAAGAGTGCCTCCCTCTTTGTGCCTCACAAGACTGAAGGCACTTGCTCTCATAGGCTGGTATGCTTTTCTCTTTCTTGACCACTCTATTCTGAGGCAGCAGCTTACCAATCTGATTTGACATGTTTCACTCTGTGAAACTTGTGTCATGGCTGCCAGCTGAATATTACAAACGCTATGGTAGAACAAATCCTATTGGTTGGAACATGACACCACGCATTAGCCCATAGGAAAGAGCTTGCAGAGTATGGCCCTCTGCTTGTTAGGCCTACAAGCAGGTCTTTAACAGCTGAGTGCTTCCTTTAATTGAAGAGAAAGGAAAAGGGTACCACTTTTAAAAAATTGGCAGTTCGTAGCAAATTGAAACTGGGCATAGCAGTGTAGCAGAGGCCTTCATAGTGTAGCAAACTAAGCCAACATTGCAGCAGTTGACAGCCCTCCACACACACACACACACACACACACACACACACACACACACACACACACACACACACACACAGGCATACACACACACACAGGAACACACACACACACAGGCACACACACACACACACACCTGAATACACAAGCACACAGGCAGGTACATAAGACCAAGGCTCATGGGCAGACAGAGGGATGCTTACCAGCATGGTTTTGCCATTGCCAGGCGGTCCAAACAGCAGCAGACCTCTGGCTGGTGCCCGCAGCCCTGTGAAGAGCTGAGGAGAGAAGGCCGCTTATCACCTGTCCTCGCTCCACTGTCAGTCTCCTCCCTTAGCATCACAGACAACTCTAGCTTCACCAAGCCATTAATGACAGAACTTTTTTCATGGAATTCACACTGGCAAAACAACATCAGTTCTCCCTGGTGGTGACTCCTCAGCAGAGAGCCTCAAATGAATGTTATGAGGAAGCTAAGCTAGGACACCTTGAAAAAGTAACTGTTTGCTTGCATGTAGCTGTTGCTGAACTGAAGAACATGACAGCGCAGTAACCCATTGCTTGCATATAGCTGTTGCTGAACTGGAGAACAAGACAGCACAGTAACCCATTGCTTGCATATAGCTGTTGCTGAACTGGAGATCAAGACAGCACAGTTCTGCATCTGCAAGTCAGCATTTGAGAATGATATTGACAAAGACACAGCACAAACAAACCCAACAGAGAGAGCAACTGAGCATCATCCCAGCCTTTTCCATGTGAGACAACTGAAAGAGTCTGCGAGGTCTGCCTGGGTGCAGGATGCAGATGACAACAAACCAGTCTGATTCCCAAAGAGTTCGAGGACAAGACCAGGGCACCAGCACAAAGGGCAGACCATCAACAGTGCATCCACAGTGAGAAGGGAGAACATAACAAAGGCAAAGCAAAGATAAAACTATTGAAGTCTGGCTTGTTTCTTGCAACATCCCATGAATGCTTTTCATTTGTTTAAAGTACTCTAAATTGTTGTTTTTAAAAACATTATTTTTCTGTTTATTTTAGGAATTTCCCTTTGCTATTAATAGTAATTCCAACTGATATCAAGACAAAGCAACAAGTACATATTCCTATTATCCCCTGGAGGAAATACCATTTCAATACAAATCAAGACCACTGTCACATTCAGTGATGGATCAAATAACGATAACTCGTCTCCATATTATCTCCCCTTAGACCACAGCTACATCCTTACTGTATGCTGACCACCTTATTGAAACGTCCTGACTGCAAGTCGTAGGCAAGTCTCTTGATGCCCTCACTATACACTTTAGGCAAGTCTCTTGATGCCCTCACTATACACTTTAGGCAAGTCTCTTGATGCCCTCACTATACACTTTAGGCAAGTCTCTTGATGCCCTCACTATACACTGTAGGCAAGTCTCTAGAGAGAGGAACAGGGACTGAGAGAGACAAAGACACAGAGGCAGGGAAAGGACCAACAGAGACAGAGAGAGACAGACAGGGGCAGACACGGGGCAGACACGGGGACAGACACGGGGGCAGACATGGGGCAGACACGGGGACAGAGACGAAGACTGACCTCAGGACGGAGCGCAGGCAGGATGACAATTTCCTCCAGCGCCTGCTTGGCCACCTCCTGGCCCGCTGTGACACACAGATGTCAGAAGTGTTCATTTACCAGTAATAATATCACTTCATTTACCCTTAGCTATGCATTTCATATTCAGTACAAATGACATCACTTCCTTTTGAGAAAAATCTCCCAGGCTCAATCCGCTAAGCGTTGACACCTCACGTCCACAGTCACCAGTACCCCTCCCTCACCCTGTGGCTTGGGGGTACGATGGACCCACCACGCCTCCCTCACCCTGTGGCTTGGGGGTACGATGGACCCACCACGCCTCCCTCACCCTGTGGCTTGGGGGTACGATGGACCCACCATGCCTCCCTCACCCTGTGGCTTGGGGGTACGATGGACCCACCACGCCTCCCTCACCCTGTGGCTTGGGGGTACGATGGACCCACCACGCCTCCCTCTGCCTGTGGCTTGGGGGTACGATGGACCCACCACGCCTCCCTCACCCTGTGGCTTGGGGGTACGATGGACCCACCACGCCTCCCTCACCCTGTGGCTTGGGGGTACGATGGACCCACCACGAATCCTCTGCCATTCATAGCAGGCAAATCACAGGGAAAGTCATTACTTGCGCTCACTCTACCAGCTCTGGTCATTGTCACCATCAATGGCTTGACAAGGCCTGCAAAAGCTGATAGGCTTTGAAACTTCTTCTTCTTCCCCAGCTCTTTCCAGAATGCACGCTGGCATCAGGCCGTTGGCCTCCTGAGACACCACTCAGTACTTCTCCTCAGACACGCACCTATGTCATTGAAGAAGACAGGCGGGCCCTGGTCGATGATTTCTGACAGAATGGTGGATGCCAGCTTCTTGTCCACGTTCTTCAGTGCTCCTATGTTGATCTCTCGCCGACGGCCTGTTGCATTCTGAATCTGTCAACAAAAACAAACAGTCCAGCAAGTCTCTGAAGGGGCAAAGAATGTATACATGCATGTGTGTACATTTTTTAAGGCAAAGGTCTCCATTCCACAAGGCTGCTCAAAGTGCATCACATTCTGGTGGAAAGGAGAGTTTTCAGCTGCTTTTTGCAAGGTCTGAAGGACACATAATCTCATGGATTTAGGAATGTTGTTTCATGGAGCTGCTCTGGATAACAAAAACAGCACTGACCTTTTTTTAAATTGCATGTTTGGCTTTTTAAGTAATCCTTGGGTTGAGGACCTGAGGTTTCTTGGTGGAGGATAGAAAGTTGGCAACTTTCTCAGGTTGAACACTTGTAGACAAGGCAGAGAAGGCTAGCCCGAGAGTAACAGGCAGCCAATGAAGTTTTCAGTACTGGGGATGCATGTGCCTGAGGGGGTATGAGTTTGAAAAACTTTGAGCTCATGTTTTGAATCAGTTGCAGTTTGTGCATGGGATGGTTTGTAGCTCCAACAAGCAGGTTGTTGCAATGGTCCAGTTGAGCGAGGAGGAGGGAGATGACGAGCATCGCAGCTGCCTTTATAGACTGAAATCTTCTAACAATTCTGATTTTTCTAATTTACCAGTGAGAAACTTTTACCGTGTGATTTATTTAGACTTCTATAGTCAGCTGCTTCTCTATGCAGACACAAAATACGTGACAGAGTTAGAGACTTCGATCTGGGCTCTGGCAACATAGATGGAGTTAATTTGGTGCAAGTATTATAGTATATGCTGAAAGCACAAGAAAACATGCATGCAGCCTGATAGGCATGTGAACAATCTTTTCATTGCATTGTGTCATACCATTTCATTATAATAGCATTTTCTTTTCTTTTCTTTTCTGCAATATCTTCCCCACCTCCCACCCCTCACTCATCTGGAGAGCGAGAGCGAGAGAGAGAGAGAGAGAGAGAGAGAGAGAGAGAGAGAGAGAGAGAGAGAGAGAGAGAGAGAGAGAGAGAAGACAGAACAACTCACATCTGGCTGGGACATCTGCCGACCATGGCCACGTTTCATTTTGGGGGAGGAAGGGGAGGAGTTGCAACCCCTGGCACTGAAGTTTCGAGGCAACGTGTTGCTTTTGTGCACCCCCATGGGTTGCGTCCTGAGCTTCATAAGCTTGGAGGTCACTGCAGCACAAGGTCAGGGCATGAAGCAGTGGGGTGGAATCCATGGTTGGTAAAAGATAGACTGCGGATTCCCGAAGATGAAACAAAAATGTCCGCAAGAATATCTTGGAGGCGTAGGAATGCCTGGTTTAATGACAGATAAAATGTTTTAGCTATAGACCTTCCTCAGTTTCTACATGCACACTGTCTACATTTATATACATGCCATGCACACTTTGAACATCACCTGACTGGAGACTTGGTCACACTGACTTCAAGCAATGCCTACTGAGAACATCACCTGACTGGAGACTTGGTCACACTGACTTCAAGCAATGCCTACTGATAACATCACCTGACTGGAGACTTGGTCACACTGACTTCAAGCAATGCCTACACAGAACATCACCTGACTGGAGACTTGGTCACACTGACTTCAAGCAATACCTACATAGAACATCACCTGACTGGACTTGGTCACACTGACTTCAAGCAATGCCTACACAGAACATCACCTGACTGGAGACTTGGTCACACTGACTTCAAGCAGTGCCTACTGAGAACATCACCTGACTGGAGACTTGGTCACACTGACTTCAAGCAATGCCTACACAGAACATCACCTGACTGGAGACTTGGTCACACTGACTTCAAGCAATGCCTACACAGAACATCACCTGACTGGAGACTTGGTCACACTGACTTCAAGCAATGCCTACTGAGAACATCACCTGACTGGAGACTTGGTCACACTGACTTCAAGCAATGCCTACACAGAACATCACCTGACTGGAGACTTGGTCACACTGACTTCAAGCAGTGCCTACACAGAACATCACCTGACTGGACTTGGTCACACTGACTTCAAGCAATGCCTACACAGAACATCACCTGACTGGAGACTTGGTCACACTGACTTCAAGCAATGCCTACACAGAACATCACCTGACTGGAGACTTGGTCACACTGACTTCAAGCAGTGCCTACACAGAACATCACCTGACTGGACTTGGTCACACTGACTTCAAGCAGTGCCTACACAGAACATCACCTGACTGGAGACTTGGTCACACTGACTTCAAGCAGTGCCTACACAGAACATCACCTGACTGGAGACTTGGTCACACTCACTTCAAGCAATGCCTACTGAAAACATCACCTGACTGGAGACTTGGTCACACTGACTTCAAGCAGTGCCTACTGAGAACATCACCTGACTGGAGACTTGGTCACACTGACTTCAAGCAGTGCCTACTGAGAACATCACCTGACTGGAGACCCAGGCAGCCAAGATGCCTTCCAGGCACAAGGGGCAGAACTGAGCCAGGCAGACACTGCAAGGAGCTGCGGCAGAGACTCCCATGCGTTGGACAGCTTGTCCCCAAGTGACTTTTTACTCCGATCATCTCCAGGCAAGACCTGGCCTTCTCAGTCAAACATGCTCCTTCACCAAGTACAAGTACTACAACTGCTTCAGGAATGGAAGTGTGGCACAATGTTCATGCAAGGGCTCAAGAGAGAAGGAGACATGTTTGACAGATTTCAACATGTGATACTCATGCAAAGTGTCTGATCCGACATTTCAAGTGGCATTGCATTGCCAATGTCACTATTGTCTCAGCCAAGGACATAACCTTCCACCAAAGAACTACCCATGGCTGGTGTGATGTTTTTCCTTCATGTATATTTCACACTACAGGAGTTCGGGTTTGCCTGATTAATAAATCATCTTGTGCCAAATACCATCACTTTCCAAACAACAGATGTTGGGGCATTGCAAAAAGGTGAAATTAGTTGAAATACCACACCTTACAGTTACAGTTTCTTTCTGACCTTTTCCTCACATTAGGCCACACATCAACACTTCAGTACAAGGACGACAGTGCAGACACACCCAAAGCACACCCAGAAAGGAAGCCTGCAGCACCAGATCTGGTCTAACCTAATGACAGTCCCAAAAATGTGTAATATACAACCTTTGGAAATCCAAGCACAATTGATCAATACATGCAATTTCATCCCTGACAGAAACATGACATTTACTTTGTGCATTTTACAAGTGCAACATAGTGAACAAAAGCATAATCTTGCCGATAGGAAGCTTATCTACAGAAAAACGTGTGAAAATATGACAACGTTGAATTACTGAGTGTGAAATTCCAATCCTCCTCAAACTTGAATCAGTACACCATCCTCTTGTGCCTGCACCCAGCCAGGAGTACACCCTTCCTGGCAAAAACTCACTGCAGTCATCACTGGAGGGGAATGTCTACCAAGGAACTGTGGGGAATTTCTGGAGATAAACCACACACAGCCAGATCAAATCCAGACAGTTTCCATTCCCACCCACCCAGTTTCTGTTCCCATCCACCCAGTTTCTGTTCCCATCCACCCAGTTTCTACTCCCATCTAGTTTTCATTCCCACCCAGACAGTTTCCATTCCCACCCAGATAGTTTCCATTCCCACCCACCCAGTTTCCATTCCCACCCAGATAGTTTCCATTCCCACTCAGATAGTTTCCATTTCCACCCAGTTTCCATTCCCACCCACCCAGTGTCCACTCCCATCTAGTTTCCATTCCCACCCAGATAGTTTCCATTCCCACCCAGTTTCCATTCTCACCCATCCAGTTTCCATTCCCACCCAACCAGTTTCTGTTCCCATCCACCCAGTTTCCACTCCCATCTAGTTTCCATTCCACCCAGACAGTTTCCATTCCCACCCAGATAGATTTCATTCCCACCCAGTTTCCATTCCCACCCACCCAGTTTCCATTCCCACCCAGATAGTTTCCATTCCCATCCAGATAGTTCCATATCCACCCACCCAGTTTCCATTCCCACCCAGTTTCCATTTCCACCCAGATAGTGTGTGTGGGTGGGTGTGCTTTTGCATATGCACCAAACATTCACATACATGTCCATTACCAACAAATGAAAAAGTATTCAGGCATGTATACACATCTACTTTCCATTGCTTGTTAATTCACTAGGCTGTGGGGCAGACTACCTGCAGAGGGACTTTTGGGGGCAGGCTGGGAGAAACCCCTAGCACGGACTCCTGACGAGATGCGGTCAACTCTGGAGCCTTCTCTGGTCTTGCCCACCACTCTCCCCTCGGGCACAGGCTCCAGGTCAAGCCGCCCCAGCTGCCGCGCTGCTCCACAAAAGAAATACAGCGCTACACACAGACAGACTGGAAGAAGCACAGCATAGCCTGTCTGATGACCTGTGTGCAGTGATTTTTTCTTTTTCCTCAAAAGAATGGCGAGAACCGTATTGATCATGTTATGGTCTTGACAAGATCCAGCGTGCAGTGAAAATCTATGAGTGACTGTGCCTGGAGGGCAAAGTGAGTCAGGGAGACCAGAGCTCTAGTCTCCCCTGTGTGCTAATGCCTGTGGAACAGTTGCATGTGCTAGTCAGTGTAGCAGTTGAATGATGTAGTTGAAGATGAAAATATGCTTCTCCTTCAAGATAGACTTTTGGCCCTCACAGAGGCCTTACAAACTGTATCTTTTGGACAGGTACATTTGTTTCATTACTGCACATGGGTTCTCAAACAGGCAACGACACTCTCATGCAAACATGACAACATGGCTATGCAGAAATGTAATTCTAAAAGAAAAAGCAAACAACCAAGAAGGTGTCACAGATTGATGATACTTTCAAAGGAATCACATAGAAGCCTCATTTACACCACTTATTTGTGTACCAAAATAGTGAAATAAATTGCAAACAAAGCAAACTCTTAAACAAAATTAAAACAATTAAAGCGCAATATATCAAAGAATTTACCTTCCATCACTAATGCAACTCAAAACTGACTGGACACTTAGAAGGGACAATTCAACTGAAACTGATGGCGGTGAGACACAGAAAGCCACCAAGACGGAGAAGGCCATCATTCGCTCTAGCTGTCAGTCTCGCTCCATCCTTACCTAGAACGTCCAGGCGATCGTTGGCCATGAGCAGGTTGGTGGACATTTTCTCCTGCAGACGACGGGCCTTCTCAAAGGCCTCCCCTGTCATGGAGATGCACAGCGCATTGCATTATGTGCCAAGAATGCACAAAGAATGTTCCAAAATAACTGCTGTGTTAGTCAGCTGTAATGGCACTCTACTACAACAAGTGCATGGTCCCTTTCAAGAGTGGGAGAAAATATTCTCTTCCCTCTACTTCATTAAACATCAAGTTAGGAATGTTTCACATGGTGATTTAATAATGATGACAACAATCACAAAAACAACAAGATCAGCCTACAGTTAAGAAGCAGCATCTTCATAAGCTGTGATTCATGCAATACATATCAACACATTGTAGGTGTCCCCCTTGTCCGTTTCCAATCAAAAGTGCTAATAGATGATCCTGCCTAATGTTCCTAGTGGCAACATGAAGCTGCCACGGTCAGTGATACCCATCAAAAGGCAGACAGCTGTAGGCGTGGCGCCACCCTCACCTGGGCCTGTGCAGTCGATGGAGATTCCCTTCTGCAGCTCTGCAATGCCCTTCTTGTAGAGCTCAATGGCTGCATCCTTCCGACCTGCAAACACATGCACAGCTTCATCAGCCTTTCTTCCATCAATGGTTGAGAGCTTCCTGATGCTGCATTACTGTCTCAGCAAGGTGTTCAGACAGTGGTGCTTAGCCACCGAAAGAGGAAGGGGGAAAAGGGGAAGTGGGAAAAGGGGAAGGGGGAAAAAGGGGAAGGGGGAAAAAGGGGAGGAGGAAAAAGGGGAGGGGGAAAAAGGGGAGGGGGGAAAAGGGGAGGGGGAAAAAGGGGAGGGGGAAAAAGGGGAGGGGGGAAAAGGGGAGGGGGAAAAAGGGGAGGGGGAAAAAGGGGAGGGGGGAAAAGGGGAGGGGGAAAGGGGAGGGGGACAAAGGGGAGGGGGAAAAAGGGGAGGAGGAAAAAGGGGAACGGGGAAAAAGGGGGAGGGGGAAAAGGGGGAGGGGGAAAAAGGGGAGGGGGAAAAGGGGGAGGGGGAAAAGGAAGGGGGGAAAAGGGGAAGGGGGGAAAGGGGGAGGGGGAAGAGGGAAGGGAAGGGGGGAAAAGGGGAGGGGGGACAAGGAAGGGGGGAGTGGGGGGGGGGAAAAGGGGAGGGGGAAAAAGGGGAGGGGGAAAAAGGGGAGGGGGGAAAAGGGGAGGGGGAAAAAGGGGGGGGGAAGGGGAGGGGGACAAAGGGGAGGGGGGGGGGGAAGGGGAAAGGGGAAAGGGAGGGAAGCAAGAAAGGGGGTTCCGTAGTTTAAATGCAACTGCACTGAGTTAAGGAATTCTTTGTAAGTGAATTTATATTTCTTCTTGATCATATACCAGTGGCTGCATTTGCCTTTCACTGAACTGTTCATTGTCCCCCTTCCTCTTTGCAATTGCCTTAACCCACCCACCCACCCCCAACACCCCTCCCCCCACCCACCCCTCCCACCCACCCCTCTCTCTCTCTCTCCATTCATCTGTTCATCCATCTGGCTGCGTTTCTGTCATTCTTTCTGCCTGCCTTTCTGCCTGCCTGCCGCCTGCCTGCCTGCCTGCCTGCTTGTTCCTCTTCCTTTCTCTCTCACAAAATGTTACTATTTATATCCATTATGCCCTAAGAAAGCAAAACAAGAACATCAAAATGAAAGCCAGTCTATCAAAATGCTGTTATCACTTGCTTGTCAATATTATACCAAGACTGTACCTTTGTGACAGGCCAGTCTATGCATTAAAAGTATTGAAGTCTAAAATTTCCTCCTCCTTCATGAACACATAACTTTGCAACACACACACACACACACACACACACACACACACACACACAAACTCGTGCACACACACAAACACACACATGCCCACAAACACACACATATGCACATGTATACAAACACAAATGCGCACACACACACACACACACACACACACAAACACAATCAAACACACACAACACACACAAACATGCATAAACACACATGCACACACAAAAACACAAACATGCATAAACACACACACGCACACACACACACACATACACACACACACAAACACACACACATGCACACAAACACACGCACATACACACACACATACACACACACACACATACACACACACACACAAACACAAACACACACATACACACACACATATGCACACACACGCACATACACACACATTCCAAAGCACTGAGGACGAGGACGGTCCTCATGAACACATGTCCACACCAAGACACAGTCCACATTAACACATCTGCATTAAGACACAGTTCACATTAACACATGTCCACACCAAGACACAGTCCACATTAACACATGTCCACACCAAGACACAGTCCACATTAACACATGTCCACACCAAGACACAGTCAACATTAGCACATGTCCACACCAAGACAAAGTCCACATTAACACATGTCCACACCAAGACACAGTCCACATTAACACATGTCCACATCAAGACACAGTCCACATTAACACATGTCCACACCAAGACACAGGCTACATTAACACATGTCCACAACAAGACACAGTCCACATTAACACATGTTCACATCAAGACACAGTCCACATTAACACACGTCCACACCAAGACACAGTCCACATTAACACATGTCCACACCAAGACACAGTCCACATTAACACATGTCCACATCAAGACACAGTCCACATTAACACATGTTCACATCAAGACACAGTCCACATTAACACATGTCCACACCAAGACACAGGCCACATTAAAAACACATGTCCACACCAAGACAAAGTCCACATTAACACATGTCCACACCAAGACACAGTCCACATTAACACATGTCCACAACAAGACACAGTCCACATTAACACATGTCCACACCAAGACACAGTCCACATTAACACATGTCCACAACAAGACACAGTCCACATTAACACATGTCCACACCAAGACACAGTCCACATTAACACATGTCCACAACAAGACAGTCCACATTAACACATGTCCACACCAAGACACAGTCCACATTAACACATGTCCACAACAAGACACAGTCCACATTAACACATGTCCACACCAAGACACAGTCCACATTAACACATGTCCACAACAAGACACAGTCCACATTAACATATGTCCACACCAAGACACAGTCCACATTAACACATGTCCACACCAAGACACAGTCCCCATTAACACATGTCCACACCAAGACAAAGTCCACATTAACACATGTCCACAACAAGACAGACAGAACAGAGAGCAACAGAGCCAGGCAGTTTTCAATCAATACAGAGAGGCGGGCAGGCGGGCTGGCAACTGCTGCAAGGATGAGATCAATATGCATGCCATGGAAACCTGGGCCTGCCCAAGGAAGGCAACAAGAGAGGCTGATGCAAGGAAGCCCAAGGTGTTAATTACTGGCCTGGCACTTGCTCCCTTGTCAGGTGTCCCTCCACACCATCCTTCTCCCACAACCCTCCCTCCTGGCCCGGCCTTCCTCCTGACCCGGCCTCCCTCCTGGTCAGGCCTCCCTCCTGACCCGGCCTTCCTCCTGACCCGGCCTTCCTCCTGACCCGGCCTCCCTCCTGACCCAGCCTCCCTCCTGGCCAGGCCTTCCTCCTGACCCAGCCTCCCTCCTGGCCCGGCCTTCCTCCTGACCCGGCCTCCCTCCTGGCCAGGCCTTCCTCCTGACCCGGCCTCCCTCCTGGCCAGGCCTCCCTCCTGACCCGGCCTCCCTCCTGGCCAGGCCTTCCTCCTGACCCGGCCTCCCTCCTGACCCGGCCTTCCTCCTGACCCGGCCTCCCTCCTGACCCGGCCTTCCTCCTGACCCGGCCTCCCTCCTGACCCGGCCTCCCTCCTGGCCAGGCCTCCCTCCTGGCCAGGCCTCCCTCCTGGCCAGGCCTCCCCCTGGCCAGCTCCTCACTGTCTGTCCTGTCTCCTGTCTGTCCTGTCTTCTATCCTCACTGTCTGTTCTCACAGTCTGTCCCATCCTCTGTCTGTCCTCACTGTCTGTCCTGTCTCCGATTTGTCCTCACAGCCTGTCCCATCCTCTGTCTGTCCTGTCTACTGTCTGTCGTCATTGTCTGTCCTGTCTCCTGTCTTCGGTCTGTCCTGTCTTCTGTCTGTCCTGTCTTCTGTCTGTCCTCACAGTCTGTCCCATCCTCTGTCTGTCCTGTCTACTGTCTGTCGTCATTGTCTGTTCTGTCGTGGGACTTGATTTAATTGATTTCATGTCACTAATTAGATGAACAGTATGAGACCTCACTGTCGTGAAGTGTTTTAATACTTTGTTTAAGATGGGTGTTTCTTAACGCTGTGGCCTTATATAGCCTACAAGGCTGATAGGCCCTTAAACCTCATTCATTCATCCATCCATCTGTCCTGTCTCCTGTCTGTCGTCATTGTCTGACCTGTCTTCTGTCTGCCCTGTCTCCTGTCTGTCCTCACAGTCTATCCCATCCTCTGTCTGTCCTGTCTACTGTCCTCACTGTCTGTCCTGTCTTCTGTCTGTCCTCACTGTCTGTCCTGTCTCCTGTCTATCGTCACTGTCTGTTCTGTCTTCTGTCTGTCCTCACTGTCTGTCCTCACTGTCCGTCTGTCCTCACTGTCTGTCCTGTCCTCACTGTCTGTCCTGTCCTCACTGTCTGTCCTGTCTCCTGTCTGTCCTCACTGTCTGTCCTGTCTCCTGTCTGTCCTCACTGTCTGTCCTGTCTTCTGTCTGTCCTGTCTCCTGTCTGTCCTCACTGTCTGTCCTGTCTCCTGTCTGTCCTGTCTTCTGTCTGTCCTGTCTGTCTGTCTGTTTTCATAGTCTGTCCTCATTTCAACTTCCACAGTCTCAGATCCTGCCAACAGTCAACCCCTCTAATGCTCTATGGACCATTTTTCTCAAGGTTGCTGGTCAAGGCACTGCCCTAGCATTTGCATCTTTCTTGGCCAGATGGATGATCTTATAGAGTACCACCACCCCCACCCCACCCCACCCCTCTCTCTCTCTCCCCCTCTCCCCCCAAAGATGGAATCACAGAGGCCTGCAAAGAGGGGAAAACATCCACTCCAATGGAAGGTTTTTAAGTTACAAAAGGCACATCACGACAGGGCAGCCATCCAGACAGACAGCCATCCAGACAGACAGCCATCCAGACAGACAGTCATCTAGACAGACAGCCATCCAGACAGACAGTCATCTAGACAGACAGCCATCCAGACAGACAGCCATCCAGACAGGCAGCTATCCAGACAGACAGCCATCCAGACAGACAGTCATCTAGACAGACAGCCATCCAGACAGACAGCCATCCAGACAGACAGTCATCTAGACAGACAGCCATCCAGACAGACAGTCATCCAGACAGACAGTCATCTAGACAGACAGCCCATCACTGCAGCCACTTGAAGGTCTTCATGGTCCAGTTTGAATTCCCTTTGCTGTGCCAGAACTACAACTGTGGTTGTCTCTAGTCTCTACACTGTATCAAGTGAATAAAATCTGTTTTGTGTCATATTGTCTCATGTTAATTAATAAATATAAAAAAACAAGTTCTTTGTGTCACATTGTAGCGGGTGAATAAAAAACAGTTTTGTGTCATATTGTCTCATGTGAATAAAAACACAAGATTTTTGCGTTATACTGTCTCAGGTGTATAAAAAACAGTTTTGTGTCATAATGTCTCAGGGAAATAAAAAATAGCAAGTTCTTTGTGTTACACTGTCTCAGGCGAATAAAAAACATATCGTGTCGCACTGTATCAGGGGAATAAAAAACATATTGTGTCACACTGTCTCCAGTGAATAAAAAACATATCGTGTCATACTGTCTCCATAGAATAAAAAAAACATATCGTGTCATACTGTCTCAGGAAAATAAAAAACATTTCGTGTTACACTGTATCAGCCGAATAAAAAACATATTGTGTCACACTGTCTCCAGTGAATAAAAAACATATCGTGTCATACTGTCTCCGTAGAATAAAAAACATATCGTGTCATACTGTCTCAGGAAAATAAAAAACATATTGTGTCACACTGTATCAGGGGAATAAAAAACATATCCTATCATACTGTCTCAGGGGAATAGAAAACATATTGTGTCATACTGTCTCAGGGGAATAAAAAACATATCATGTCACACTGTCTCCAGTGAATAAAAAACATATTGTCACTTGTGTCATACTGTCTCAAGAAAATAAAAAACATATCGTGTCACACTGTATCAGGGGAATAAAAAACTTATTGTGTCATACTGTCTCAGGGGAATAAAAAACATATCATGTCACATTGTATTAGGGGAATTAAAAAATGTCGTGTCACACTGTCTCCGGTGAATAAAAAACATATTTTCATACTGTCTCAGGGGAATTAAAAACATGTCGTGTCACACAGTATCAGGGGAATAAAAAACATATCGTGTCATACTGTCTCAGGGGAATAAAAAACATATCGTGTCACATTGTATCAGGGGAATTAAAAACATACCGTGTCATACTGTCTCCGGTGAATAAAAAACCTATCGTGTCATACTGTCTCAGGGGAATAAACTATGTCTTGCATCACAGTCTCAGGTGCATAAAAAACTTATTGTGTTACACAGTCTCAGGGGAATAAAAAACATATCGTGTCATACTGTCTCAGGGGAATAAAAAACATATCGTGTCATACTGTCTCAGGGGAATAAAAAACATATCATGTCACACTGTCTCCAGTGAATAAAAATATATCATGTCACACTGTCTCCAGTGAATAAAAAACATATCGTGTCATACTGTCTCAGAGGAATAAACAACGTCTTGCATCACAGTCTCAGGTGCATAAAAAACTTATTGTGTTACACAGTCTCAGGGGAATAAAAAACATATTGTGTCATACTGTCTCAGGGGAATAAAAACATATCGTGTCATACTGTCTCAGGTGAATAAAAAAACATTTCATGTCACATTGTATCAGGGGAATACAAAACATATCGTGTCACATTGTCAAAGGTGAATAAAAAACTTATTGTGTCATACTGTCTCAGGTGAATGGAAAACAACTTCTTGTGTCACACTGTCTCAGGTGAATAAAAAACTTATTGTCCCACTGTCTCAGGTGAATACAATTTAAACAAGTTCTTTGTGTCACAGTGTCTCAGATGAATAAAAAACAGGTTCTGAGTGTCACAATGTCTCAGGTGAATAAACAACAATGTATTGGTAGCACACTATGTATAAAGTGCTTGGCCTCTAATGTGAAAGTTTTGTTTCTCCCTTTTTACTTCCACTCACGCCTACAGCATGGCTGCCACACTGCATCAAAAGAGGAGATGCTTGAAGGACAAGTCTTGTCCAAGGCAACCAGGCCAAAACGCCATCCTTGAAGACTGACTGAGTCAGCTGATGCACAACGCAATGGAGAGGATGAGAGCATCCCGCACTTGTCAGCATGCACAGCTGTCTGGAAGCAGTGGCTGCCTACTCATTTGAAAGGCGTCCCTAATTCTGTTCTTTCTGGAAAGGAAATGTCTTTCTGGAGAGGAAAGCCTTCTGTCATACTGTCAGTGTCACAGCACTCAAAAGGCATGACTTTGCAATGGACTCTTTCGCACCAAGGAACTCTACACTGCTGCACACAAACCACACATGCAGGACTAGAGCTGGACGGTGTGGCTGCCTGCGTGTGGCCAAGACTGACTGTGGATCACACATTGCAAGAGAGCCAGGCAAGCTGTGGAAACCACCAGGGCTGTGGCCGAGGATGGACGGTGGCCTGGAGTTACCAGAGGACAGCAGCTGACCAGCCACCCCTTTCTAGGAAGGAAATCCATCGGTCAAGACTGCCTCCACTGCCCTCCACAACCCCCCACTGCTGAGATGAGACAGACATGTCTACACCACAAGTCCTGTGCAGGAGACAGCAGCATATAAAATACTCACAACATAACAGGCAACTAATAAATCACTTATCTTCGGGAGTCTCCTGCAAAAACAATACTATGTTGTCACTCAAGTGACTCTGTGGATAAAACACCTACAAGACATGACTGTATCTTGTAAACAGTTGGAGACAGCAAGAGAGGTCATTTCTAGACCTGTTACAAACTTCCCCATTATAATGATCAGTGAGAAATTCTTTATCTTGTCAAAGTCAACTTTCTATAAAAAGAAACTCCTAATCTAATATTAAATCAAAGAATGTAATGTACATATGTATAACAGCAATTCCATTAGTGCAGAAACTATCCCAAGAAAGAAGACAAACTGTCCAGATGACAGTATTACTGCCACTATTGATTCTTGTCAGACAAAAGCCCTTATGAGAAACTTCATAAACACGTGTGTGTGTGTGTGTGTGTGTGTGTGTGTGTGTGTGTGTGTGTGTGTGTGTGTGTGTGTGTGTGTGTGTGTGTGTGTGTGTGTGTGCATGTATGTGGGCATGCAAGCATATGGGTGTGTGTGTGTGTGCAATTGTGTGCATATGTGTGTGTGTGTGTGTGCAATTGTGTGCATATGTGTGTGTGTGTGTGTGTGTGTGCATTTGTGTACATGTGTGAGAGTGAGTGTGTGTGTGTGTGTGTGTGTGTGTGTGTATGTGTGTGTGTGTGTATGTGTGTGCATGTGTGTGTGTGTGCGTGTGTGTGTGTGTGTGCACGTGTGTGTCTGTGCATGTGTGCATGTCTATGTGTATGTGTGTATGTGCATGTGTGTGTGCAAGTGTGTGTGTGTGCATTTATGTGTGTGTGTGTGTGTGCCTGTGTGTGCATGTGCCTGTGTGTGCATGTGCCTGTGTGTGCATGTGTGCATGTGTGCATGTCTATGTGTATGTGTGTGTGCGCATGTGTGTGTGCAAGTGTGTGTGTGTGTGTGCACATATGCATGTGTGTGTGTGTGCATGTGTGTGTGTTTAGGTTTGTGTGCATGTGTGTTAGTGTGTGTGAGTGCGTGCATGTGTGTTTGGAAGTGTTGCTGCTTAGAGGAAGGCACATGCAAACTGTCTGTTTACCTATTTCAAAATCCATTTCACAATCGCTCAGCAGTTTTCCCATTAAAGACATATATATACAACAAGTACAAGTCATTTTTCCCTCATAAAAACCTATCCACAATCACTCGGCAGTTTACTCATATAGAAAGCCACTGAAGTTCAACAGCCACTGGTCAGTTACATAAAAAGCCATTTAACAGTTACAAATCAGTTTACCCATGTAAGGAAAAAGATAAATGTATATACAAATAACTTGACCAACCAAATCTTTTCCTTCCAATCAGAAACTTTTTTTTCCAATCATGGAGAGAAACGAAGGAAAATAAGGATAAATATAAGGTAAACTACAAAACACATGCTGTCCCAACTTCCCAGTGAGCATTATTTAAATAACAAAAGCATTTTCAGTGAAAGATAACTTTTCATTTTATGTTCAATCTACTGCAGACAAGATATTTCATAAAACACACCTAGTATTACACCAAGCATACACACACAAATGTGCAGTCTCAATCTGGCCTCTTATAAGAATTTATAAATTTTCTAAAACCACCCAGTCAGGCCTATCTACCAACATAACCATAACTGTTCTTTTTGTTTTGCCTAAAAAACATTCAGCCATCACTAGTTAGTTTACCCATATCAAAAACCTTTCAACAATCACTAATTATAGTTTACTCATAAGAACCCTCCCAACAGTGATTAGTCAGTTTACCCATATTAATACCCTTTCAACAATCACTGGTCAGTTAACTATATATCAATAGCCATCAATTATTAGTCAGTTTACCATTTAAAAACCCATTCAACAATCACTAATCAGTTTACTCATAGAACCCTTCCAGCAGTTATTAGTCAGTTTACCCATATTAAGACCCTTTCAACAATCACTGATCAGTTTAACTATATCAAAAGCCATTCAACAATCATTAACTAGTCAGTTTACCCATATAAAAAGCCATTCCACAATTACTAGTCGCGGCAGCAGCAGCAGCAGCAGCAGGGAGGAGAGAGGAGGAGGAG